>PQWD01003800.1:0-68006 GCA_019425675.1 Leucinodes orbonalis
GCACGGTAGGGCCATATATATTTCATCATCATCATCATCATCAGCTCATTAAACGTCCCCACCGAGGGGCACGAGCCTACCCGTGTAGGGTGATTAGGCCTTAGTCGTCCACGCGGGCCCAGTGCGGATTGGACGACTTCACGCACAACCTTTGAATTTCTTCGCAGGCGTGCATGAAGGTTTCCTCACGATGTTTTCCTTCACCGTAAGACCGTCGGATAACGTACATATATTTTCGAAAATTTGAAAACACATTGGTACGTGTCGGGATTTGAACCTCAGCCCTTCCGGTAGGAAGGCGACAGTCCACACCATTGAGCCACCGACGCTCTTATCATATATATTTACTGATATATATCTAGAATTTGTTGAAGTAGGGGTCGGAAGAGTTTGGTCGTGTAGATTCAGAATCTTGGCGCTACAAGAGATCCGATATCTTTTTCACAGCGCAAACCTTATGTGGTCGTCTTGGCAATATTTTACGTGAAAGGTTTTGGTGGGATTGGTGTTCTTATTTCTTATGATCACAATTTAAAATAAATATCCTAAATATTAATGTTAGTATATAACGATCCGGTAATTAATACATGAGATTGATTAAAACAGCGGAATCTTTATACTGGTATAATGTGTTATTTAATTTTTGATGTCTTGATTTCCTATTTTTTGGGTTCATATATCGCTGATATTTTTCATTTTCAAAGACGAAAATATTATGAGAATATGAAATGCGCGATGAAAATATATCGAGTAAAAAGGAAATTCGGTGTAACTCAATACTTAACAGTAACATCACATAGAAGCCGATACATTAAAATAATTAAATGAGACATCAGCAGGTACAAATGTAAGACAATGCGTTATAAACAAATTCAGTGATGCGTACAAGCTACTGAATTTAACGATTCGTGGGGAGGTTATTTTTTTCTGTGACGAACCGTTACGAATTGCCAGATGGTCTATTTTTTGTTTCAACACATCCATAATAATTGTGGTTGACACATATGATACATGGTTCATTGAAAATTGGGAATTTAGCGTTATACAAGTAAACATTGTTAGCGAGTTCATTTAGGTGTACATGTTAGGTTCTCTATTTTCCTATTTTTACTCGATAATCTATATTTCAATGCAGGTCGCAATGAAAGTCAGATTTCTAAAGGATATGGAAACAGCGTTGCTGCCATGAACGCAAAAAGTAGCAATTGATTTCGTGTGAAGTGTTCAGAAAACTGAACAGATCACTGCTTGAATAGTCGAAGTCGTTGAGGGATTACAGAAATCGGTAAGCTGATCGAGAGCTTGTTGGCGGTTGTTTCGTTAGATTTCCATTAAGTCTGAAAGTGTGTAAGATTTCAGTTGTTTAACACTGCAAACTAAACTGTGTAGTGTTTATATTTTGTATATTTACTCTTTAACTACCAGTGATTTTATGATCCGAATGTTGCGGCTTGATGTATTAGGATATAAGTCGACTGCATGCCGTAGAGATGCGGGTGTGGCGATGGATTATTGAGGTAACAGGGGTACGCAAAAGAAAGATTACATCAAAGTCTGAAAGTGGCAGAGAAGCTAAAAGCTAGAAATGTATCGGTATGATACGTAGGAAACTTTAAAAAATATGGTAGTATATATTAAAAAAAAATATGGAAGAAAATTGTGGATGACATGACGTTTGGGAGGCATGAGTGGAACAAGAACTTCGGGCCATTTGACCACAAATAAGGTTTTTTTTTTATTTGTGTTTATTTTTGTTTCATTTGTCTTTTATTTTTGTATAAACTCTCCTTTTTCACGTGTTTATTACTTTGGTTTGTTTTCGCATAATTGTATTGTTTTGTATTTGTGGTCAAATAAATTGATTTTATTTGACCACAAATAAATTTTGATTAATTGAAAGGCAGATCTTTTCGTCCAAAATACCCCAGTGTCTCAAGACGAAGGTCTTTGACCAGTGTGTGTTGCCAGTTATGACATACGGAAGCGAAACGTGGTCGCTCAATAAGGGCCTCTTGAATAGACTCAAGGTTGCTCAGCGTGCTATGGAGAGGGCTATGTTAGGTGTCTTCGTACGCGATAAAACCCGAAACGAGGATATTTGTAGGAGAACTAGGGTGACCGACATAGCCCAGAGGATTAGCAAGTTGAAGTGGCAGTGGGCTGGGCACATAGTGCGTAGAACCGATGGCCGATGGGGCGGAAAGGTTCTCGAGTGGCGTCCACGTAACAGAAAGCGAAGCGTAGGCCGACCCCTAACCAGATGGACGGATGATCTGGATAAGTTGGCGGGTAGCAGATGGATGTCAACTGCAAGGGATCGGTCCGCGTGGAAATCATTAGGGGAGGCCTACGTTCAGCAGTGGACATAATTAGGTTATAATGATGATGATGAATTGATTTTCTTTCTTTCTTTTTTCATTAAATACGTTAATTAGTCTGTTAGTCAAAAACTAAATGCATCACCCTGAAACTATGAAGCCTGTAATTACCTGAAGCTTCCAACCAATATTAAAAATACTCAAACAAAAGTTAATTCATCTTAATCGTACCGAATACTTGAGCGGACGCAGAGCGATATTCACGTTATCGAGTTACCTAGGCTACTGGGCATCCTTAATAAGATTTTATGAAACGATACAAAAGTATGCAAAGAAAAAGTGAAAGTGACTGTATCTTCATAAGGATAGAGTAGTAAATTAATTTTTAGAATCTCACTTGTTACGATGAAGCACGAGCACAAAATAATAGTCGCTTCAATGATTTTATGGAAACATGATATCGTGTTGGCCTCTCACAAAAAGACAAGTTAAACCCAACCGAAATTGTTTTAATCGTCGCAAGCTTGCGACTCACTGGGATTATTTCAAAATTATAACATTTACATTGCGTAACACAGGTTTCTTAAAGAGTTATTGTATAGACAAATGTTCAATAAGTGTCAGTTTTGTGGAATACCGGCGGTATTATACCGCTCAGCTTTTTTAAAGATAAATATCAATTTAATTTCGTGCAATAAACTATGATTAAGTTGAAATATTATAAAGTTTCTAAAGCACCTTTCTCGTTAGCTTTATACTAATTTTCTATCTTTTGTTTTGACTACAATAATGTGTAATTATTGACTTTTTAATTATTCTTTTAACCAATAGTTCGTCAATTTCTCTAAAAATCATTTTCATATGATCCATTTCTTCTGCGTGTACCAGTTAAAACCCTGTGGGGCGTGAATATATACGAAACAAGTTTTTTAAGATGACGGTCGACGTCCCGTTGACGTGATTCAAAAAGACACCGTACGATTTGTTTGAACTAACTTGCGCATGAAATATAGTCCGCGGCTAGCTACCGATGGTTCGCTGGTTACCTACCGCGCTCCCGACCACAGAAAAAACTTATAGCTCTGTCTAAAGGCATTCGAATTCCTTCGAGGCAAATGCGTGTGTGTAATCGCACGTAACAATTTGTTTAATTCAGTGCGGGTAAAACACGGCTATTGGAAAGGAATCAGATCATCATTGACTTTTCGAATTCATTTTGTTTTGTTATAGGTATTAGTTGCCTGTTTTGTTTTAAGTGGACAAACTTAGTGTGCTGATTTACTTGTCTAACTTACGTTTATGTATCTTATTATACCGGTGAGTTATTGTTAAAAAATGCAAGATATTTCTTTGTTTAATCATGCAGGGCACCCAATGAGGTAACCGGTAATATTAAGATTTTGGCTCGTCGGCGCCTACCTGAGGTTTCCGTGAAGCGCGGATCGCGTGTCAAATACAACCGCGAACATTCACGAAGCGGGCCTCTAATGGACTTTGATAACTAAGCGAACCATAGGATACGTTGCGGATAACAACCTAGCTCTACCGATTTTTAATAAACATAATTACTGCAACGGTAAAAATTGCTACCGTTCCTCGGCTAAAACACCAGTTGGAACAGTTAACATGTAATTCTTTCGAAAATGCAAACGGAACCCAAGTTAATTCACAAAAACTTTCGTTTTTCACGACATTAAGAGATACACATGGGCGTGTGGCAGGTGAGCGCGAAACAATGCCTCAATAGATTGTTTGTATTGACACATAAAAGCCGAAAACTGTTTAGCAATTTCGCCATCCTTTTAGCGACATTTCGGAAACCACAGTATAACCACATGTTTTGAACGTCGCGTGGCATGTCCCCTTAAAAAGTTTAACCGAAAACCTCTTACTAAATTACACATCGCAATCCCAAGCGTTTTGGCACACATGGCTTGTGGCTAATGATCCGAAAGCTTTTCGATTATGGCACCTCAGACATCAACAGAGAAACCACTAATTAAGTGCTAGGGTACGTTAATCCAATAAATATTTTAGTGCAGCTATATACACATCATGTTTAACAAGTTAGGGCCTTATCAAATGCATTCGAAATGACAAAACGAAGTGAACTCGAGCGAAAGATTTATAGCTGCAATAAAATTGTCACTCCTTAACCCACAATGGATCGTAATTAAGGACCGTTGTGGCTTTTTATTGCGTAACATTCTAAGGAATTACATGTTTTGATCACACATCGCCATCCGGGACTCATAAAAGACTAATTAAATACATTTAATACGACGTTTAGCTCGTTAGGTTGCATTGGCCTATTAAAACAATTAATTAGATTGCAAAGCATTTCAGTTTTAAATACTGGTATTTATAGGTTATCGTCTAAAGGATGGCAAATAATATGTTTTTTACCTATCCATTATGAATATTACTCATGGAAACTATAGAAGAAAGCATTTAAAATGGATAATAAACAAATGTGGTACTAAGAATTAATAAAATGAGTACCTAAATAATCAGACAGATACCCTTATTGGTGGTAAGAGGTATGAGTAAATGACTTTTTGTATTGGCCGGACTCGAAATGGAAATAAGTACGAGCTTTTTGACATATGAGTACACTATAATAAATCCTTACTCTTTAAATCTTTGAGAGTCGGTTTTGTTACATAATTGGTAGCGAAGGCCCTATATGAAAAAAAAAAATGTCTAACCTAACCTAACCTGTGCAGACAGCACATTGCACAGTATTACAATGGATAAGTTATTAAGTAGCTGGATGAGAAAAGCGGAGGACCGGATGTCTGGCGCAAAATGGGAGGACCTACGTCCAGCAGGACTGCAATAGGTTGAAGAGACAATGGATAAGTAGTGGATATCCACTTAAGAAGATACGTTATATGATTCAATCTTCCTATAAATTGTTTATACTTGTTCTAATTTGATTAGTTTAATTTGAAAAGGGTTGGGCGGCGTAATGGCATGCACCTGCATTTGATTGATACCTTTCCCATACGCAACCGTAAAACTAGATAGATGTTTACATATTAAAGAAATAAGAACTTTTTTAATTCCTTTTATAACACAAAAAATATTTTATTGCAGGTAATTAATCATTTAATTAATCATTATTAATAAAGTATCCCCTTCTGAAGGTTGTCTGGAAGAAATTGCTTTTTAGTAATAAGACTGCCTTATTTGTACACTTTTTGTTCTGTCCATGTTTTCCCTTGTAATATGTTTTATGTGCAATAAAAGTTTATTATTATTATTATTTAAATGTCATATTATCTCTCAATATATGAGGAACTATACCATAGCGCGGGCGTTAACCAAGCGCTATATGCAATCGAAGAAGAACATAATGTGTTATGACGTTATTTGAATTGTGTAACAATTGGTACATAATTAATCACTAATTTACTTGTCGATAGGAATTTACGTGTAAGCGGCATGTATTCAAAATTACAACTTTTGCATTAAACTAATTGCATTTTTTCTATTTGTAAATTTTAAGACTTTCCTTTAGAGTTTTAGGGACTACGCCTGTCGATGACATAACAATTGGAACTACTTGCACTATTTGCACTTTCCACTGTACTTTGTTTGTATCGCCAAATCTGTGTTTATTTTGTTAATTTAATCATTAATTGTGCTTTGTATATTGTGTTGTTTGGTACCGAAATGTCTATAAGGTAAACTATATTTTTACCTTTATCATAAAGGGTGATGTCTGGTCTATTGTAATGAATTGTTTGTCTGTTATTATCGAACGATCCCAGTATTTTGCATTGCCATTGTCAAGGACCGTGCTGGTGTGTATTTATAGTAAGCTATTTTCTTTCTACGAATTATATTTATGTGCTAGATATTGGTGGATACTGATGCCATCTGATCATCCGGTGCTTATAATCTGTATTGGCAAGAACTTTGCAGGCCCTGTAATTGCTGTATCGTTTCACTGGTCTATACATTGGCGACACTTGTCGAGTGGGTAAATTTTGTTCCTTGATAATAAATTTTCTATAATTACGAGTCGCAATTATTGATCCTGGATCGCAATCATGAAGCCCTCTGTTTCGGAATAGTTGTCCCCTACATAGCCACTCATTGGAGGCTTCTTTATCTATGTGCGATTTGTTCAAGTCAATATATGTCTGCCATGGAGTGATTTTTGCATCCAATCCCTTATTTTGAGATTTGTGTAAAATTATTTCATTGCTTTGTTGGTTTCTGTCGCTAAGGTTAAGCGGTGTAAGACTATGATCTGCAAGTACTACCAATTTATGCAATTATTATTATTAATTCGAAATTTGCATCAAAATTCAAGGGTCATTGATTCAAGGATTGATTCGCTTATATTTCGCTTTCGACGACCTGTATGGTGTATACCACACACACAGTAATGCTAAAGGGATGCTGAAGGGTGGTGACTCCGAAAAGAGATAAATAACCGAACCCGTCGAGTGCTGATTGTACACTGCTTTATTAAATAAGTATAGGTATTAATACAAAATAATGCAAGAGAAGCTATTTTAAAGTAGGTTAAAGTAAAATGTGTAGAATATGTGCGGTTAGCCCGTACAACGACCCATGTGGTGTAATGGTCGTAACGTCGGCTGCTACACCAAGGGTTCCAGGTTTGATGCCCGGGCAGTACAAACATTTGTGTGCATGAACATGTCTGTTTGTATTGGTCTGGGTTATTTACAAAAAAAATATGTAAGTATGTTAAGCCGTTGTTTAGTACCCATGCTACAGGCTTCACGATTAACTTGGGTCTTGTGAATGGCGCCGTGTGAATGTCAGTGAATATTTATTATTTATAGGTCGTAAAATTGAAAGTTAGATATGTTTTTCTCTAGGCAGTTAGCACATTATATGAAGGTTATAGTAGAAAATTAAGTTTACATTTATTGCTATGTATCACCCAATGTTGGCATAAATGTATTTTATTCAAAGCTACAATTTGAAAGCAATCGCTTAGTTATGTACAGAAAAAGTAACATTTATAAGTCAGTGGCTTTGGCAATTATCTAAATAAAATTTCTAGACGTGAAGACAGCCTAGCGTGCCACGAATGTGGATATATGGAGTTCTTTTAGTGGGCTACGGCCTAATCTCCCTCATAGCTGTGCTGTGCGAGAACGCCTCAGACTTACAGTAGACAGGACTTTGTAGGTGAATGATGATGAGTTATTATTTTCTGTTAACAGTGCCCAGCGGCCGTCACCCCAGGCAATAGATGTTAGGTCTCTTATAATAATAGTGTTATTTCAATAGGTACAGTGTCCTCATCTCAAAACGCAGAAGTGCGCAGCACTCGTATTTCGCGGAATAATATGTGGCACTGCGATGGTATCTACCAAGACGACGACTAGTATTAAACCAGTGAATATTAACTGATAGTAATAATTTTTGAATGATTTGGGTACAGACCCAAAATAAATGCATCTAATTCATCAGTAATAACTAAAAATAAAGCTGACTGCTACTACTAGAATAATGATACTACTAGAAGTCCACCTACAAAGCAATAACCAGCGTCAACAAGACCATTATCTAACGCGTTATTCCAAGGTGTTTTTGTAAATCGCCGGGGCCTAATTTGGTCGTAGGTACTTGGTAGCAAGATGAGGTGAGGTATACATTATGTATTAAATCCCTACATCAAACAAAGATGGGATTTTAATATTTTTTATTATAACATGTCTTATTTGGGTAAACTCGGTCTCATAATAACAAAGGTCGGTGAACAAGTGATGCATCAAGAGAGCGCTGCGAGGGGTGCCGGTACAACGCGACATTGACTTACAGGCAGGCAGACGTAAAGGTAACATTATTTTGAACTTTATTCCAATGTATTAAATCGTAACCAGAGAATTTTCAGTCCCAGGCTAATAAAGGCATGTGCACACCTTACTCGTAAGGTCGATTAAATTATAAAATATTTTAAATTTGGTTATATATTTTATTACAAGAAAATAGATTTACAGGCTGTGAAATTCAAACTGAAAGCTATGTTCCATAGTTAAATACGACCTTCTCTAGCTAGTTATGACATTATAATATTTAGTTTAAACTCTACCATTTAAATATTGTAAATATGTATTTGTTTATAGGAGTATTATTAAAATAAATAGATCAGAAACTCGAAGTTAGTATCATTTATAGTTAAATAATTGAATCCTCATATTGAATTTGACTTTCGAAATGCATGATTTTGAAATTAATATATTCCTTATTGGTATCCTTAAATAACTTACAAAAAAAAAATCGATATCAAAAAATTTTTATATATCTCTCTGATTGATATTGAAGGCAAGTTGAGGCGCAAGCGCACTTCGGAGAAGCAACTCCAGCCGTCACATTCCAACAGGCGCATGCGCGAAACATCGCCGACACCACTCGATCTTAGATAAAGACCACTTATGACATAAACCATGCTTTTATTCCAACAAATTGATTTCAAACATACCTAGAGATTATATCTGATCCCAATCTTGTTCGGTTTACCGTCGGAGGAACAAAGACCCAATGTTATCGTTTATAAATTGACACGTATCTTCAAACTGGTATAGCTCACCGGAGCGTTGATCGATAGCTTTAACGTTAAAATATTATATAGTGTAATGATGAAACAATAGACGAGGAGCCGCACGATTGAGACGCCATGGAGAAATTGGCGGTCACGACCGCGAAATAGAATGTGTTGACAAAATTTAAAAAATCCGTTTATTTTATATATTTATGTCACCAACCACGTCATCTGCCTTTAGTGGACTATGCGGACGCGTACTTGTCGACTTTTGAGACGTTCAAGATAAAGTGGAGTTATAAAAACTTTCTTTAATTACCTAAGGGTGATTAAAATCTATTTGTTAAGATAAAAATATTTATGATCATTGAAACGTATTTATATTATTAACCCAATGACTGCCATAAAACCAGACACAACAAAAATTATATTATTAGTCAGTCACCGGTGACTAACATGGCAGTCATACGTTAAGTACCGAAAGTAGGATTTATTTTTTTAAAACAACGATCGACTGGATGAAATGTTGGTATTGGAATGGATGGAAGTAGTTGGCATTAATAAATACCTATAATTATACTAATAATACCAACGCTATTTACCTATTTATAATCGTATTAACTGATGATCACCCTGCCTCGTAAAGTTCTGAGTTTAAACGGTTCATGTTATCAATTAATGACTAATCCTTGAAGAATAAATTGCTAAATGTCAAGAATGTTAAGACTAAATTGCTAGTTGGATAAGGTACGTAGGTGGCCTTTTAGATGGAGTTTACGAGTAAGAACCGTTATGATATTTGTCAAATTTTGCGGCAGTCAAAACATTTTTGATACAGCTATTACATTATATTCATTAAGGTATTGCTATGAGGAGATTGGTTGTGCCTGTAACCACAGATAATTAAATATATACCATACCATAACCTACCACGCGGGCCCAACAAGAATTGGTTGTAATTTAATATACTCCTAGGATGCTCGTAGGTTCACTATTTTATTAAACTTATCAATAAATTTAACCGTGACGATTTCTGTTTCTATGATTAGCAGATATAGAAAGACTTCCGTAATAAATGCTCACCAAACAGGTTGAACAATTATAACGCTAGCTGGGCCCGTGATCAGATAACCGATTATTAATCGCCGCTAATTACTGCTGGTGTTATTCCGACCTTTATCTGGACACCATTTACCTACGCAGTAGTACAAAAAGTTTGGTAAAAAAGCCGTGAAGAAAGGCGCGGCGGAACCCCGTTCCGCCGATTCACCTGTTCATTGTTTGGCTGGCGGCAGTGAACTAAAGGGTTCACAGACTTCACAGTTTCGGGTATAATGACTGGTGTTGCGATAAATCATAACAATAATAACTGCACTTGCAGAGGCTTAGATTATCGCCGTAATGCCCGGTTTGTGCGCGGTGATTTATCCCAGTTTTTTATTCGCCACAAATGGCTGCGTACGCTTTGATGTTCTTCTAGTCTTGTATTAAGTTTCATGCATTTGATACGATATATGATTTATGTATGTAATTAGATATAGATTTATGGCGGTTTATAAAGATGTAATTAGATGTTGTTTGTTTAAAAGTGTTAAGGTATCTTTTTTATACTGGTTTGACAACGACTTATTGTGCACCAATTTTAATTGAGTCGTAATATTTAATGGTACTTAGTGAACGAGATTACCAGTTCACTTGCCCGCCTGATGGTAACTAATAGACAGTTTTTTTATAACATAGGGAGGCAAACGAGCCGTATGGTTCACCTGATGGAAAGTGTCACCGCCGTCCATGGACATTTGCAACATCTGAGGTCACAGGTATGCGTTGCCGGCCCTTTCTATAACAAATTAATCGTACGCGGAAGAAAATGACTATCAAAACGAACTGTGGAAGATCTCTAAGTATCCAGATTGTGTGGGTGAAATCTGGAATTTTACGTCAACATGCCTTGTGCCCAACAATGTCGTTACTGGAACGAGGTTTGGTCTCTGATCCCTTTTTATTTCACAAGCTACTTACTTATTCCCAAAACAAAGAATTTTACGAGTATAAACACACTTTATTCACGTGACGGTATTTAGCGCAGCGAAAATGTCTACGATAGACGGTTCAGTATCATGTTAACACCTAGTAAAATCTTATCAGAAAAAAGCCTTGACGTCTGTAACAGACCCACAAACAGCCTGTTGTTGTGAATTCAAAAACTCGATTAGGCAGATCAATCTTTTCCCTAGGTGTTCGAGAGTTGACAATAAGATAATTGAAATACACCTGTGCAAGAACAGATCCATCTTCTTCAACACGTAATTACATATATTTGCTAAAAAAAATTAGTAATTAATAATTGTGTGCATCTGTCCTCGCATTCGCATATTTTTGCACAACGACTGTGCCCAGCAATACTTGATTAGTAAAAGTTCTGCTAATGGAGTACAAGAGAAAGTGGTAGTACGTTTGCCTCCCACGAGACGCAAAACGGATGTAGACGTCGGTGCAAGGAGTCGCGGCGATAAATCCCGGGCTTGCCGCCGGCGCGGGATTCGGGAGCCATCAATCATTGCCGAGCAGCCCGGTCGCCGGGGGATCCGCGATGCAGATCACTTACGCATACAGAGGTTACGTGATGAGCTTTTAGTTGAGAGCATGTTTCGATTATATACTGTAAATAATTATATTATTTTAATTGACTCATATAAAAAATGCTTTATTGTGCAATTGTAAAAAACTGTCGCTATTATTTCAAATAACTCATTAAAGAAACAAATATTATTTAATTACTTATCTAACAAACTATTTTAAATTTCTGTCATTTAATAAAATAGGTACTGTGCTTGTAGTAACCCGATCGCAATCGCTAACGTCTTATTTTTTAATGGACTTTCCATTGTTGGCCGATGATAATCATCATAGCTTAATCGGGCAAGAGGCCAGTACACATGGCTCTCAGCCTAAAAAAAGACTCAAACCTCGGCTTAGGACGTTGCAGAAACAGTCAACTGCCAAACCGTGCAATACATTAAGATCAAGGTTCCGTTTGAGCACGGGCTATAAGCTATAAGTTAAACATAACTTAAAATCGCTTCGATAAGCGTGCAGCTCACGCGACGCGCGGCGTAAATATTACTTTATATTTTTCTAATTAAAAAGGTTTTTTCGGAAATAAAAGTTAGTTTTTCCTCAATACAAAAGCTACCTGCCAGAGAAAGTTCCTTCCGGCCATTTCAGAGATCACCGGGAACAAATAGACAATAAAAAATGTATTTTGGTGTATGTACCATGTATTATATCCATATGCATGATGAAAAAACGGTTATTTCAAAATTACAAACAACACTGCAATTTCATTTATATGCATACCTGTATGGACATGAAAATACCGCATCATCTGTTATGTTTTACTCTTCACAATATTCTAACGACTTCTTATTAAAAGCTAAAACGCTTCGGCAGACATCAGACATGGCGTTTGATACATGATAACTAGAGGCAAAGTCACATTAAATCAGGTTGCTTGCACTCCAACCGTAATTCACTTAATTTCACTTACACCGCTAAATTGGCGTAATACCGAACCATTACTGTTTATAAACATCATTCAATTCCCGCAGTTGCGCGAATGATAAATGTACTGCGGGAGACTTGGACTAAACTGTCCGGTTTGTTTATTCTTTTTAGTTTATGATTTCAATTACGCCAAGTTCACACGGCCTCGCTTTGAAGTGTATTACTTTTATTATGTCATTTAGGTAAAGTTACAAGACAGGATATAATTATTATGGGCTGACGCTAGAACCGATGGAGCATAAAAAATTTATTTACGTTTGGTTTAAAATGATAACTTGAATGAAATGATAACATATTTGTGATCATAGATTTGATTTTTTTTTTGAAACTTCATCTTCATCTTTACAGCCTAATATGTACACTGCTGAACGAAGGCCTTCCCAATTTCCACGCGGACCGATCCCTAGCAGTTGACATATATTTCCTATCCGCCACCTTAACCAGATCATCCATCCGCTTGGGGGTCGGCCTACACTTCATTTTCCGTTACGTGGACGTCACTCAATAACCATTCCACCCTATCGGCCATGGGTTCACGCAACTATTTCTATTTCTGTCGTCGAAATCATTATAAAATGAAGGGTGTTATTAAAACACCAAGTTGTGCTGTAATACAATTACGTGGTTTTGATAATTTTCTAAGCCATTAAGCTACAGCAAAGTCAAATGCATCATTGCGAACACTTATGCATCATTATTGCACTTATTATGCAATACACATTAGTGTATTGCATAGTAAGTGCAATAATCGTTCAAGATAGAAGGATTTCAATTGACTATTTTTGTGCTTATGCACATTATATTATTATCACCTGAACTATAATGTACCGAAATTCCGAAACTATAATGTACTGTTATAGTTTCGGAAGATCCAGTCTTCCTTATTGTTTTGGAGGATCCTGGTTATATTTATAGTTCAGGTAACCGAAAAGTAAGTAGGTATTTCTCGTTTCAACGGATGTTTCTAATTACGAATGATATTAAGGGTTACAATTTTAATAACTACTTATTGAATTTTTTTTATACATTTTGAATTTTTTTATGCAGCTCTAGAATATGTAATACTTAAATACTAAAAGAGCCAAAAATTTGAACCTTATGTTTCAAGTTTGACAAAGAAAAATTTATGCCGTAAGAAATTCATCAATTTGTCAGCATTTAGATGTGACTATCTCGATGGGGAATAAAAGGCACTGCAAAAGTCATTACGGTCAAGAACGACGCTTAAGGTGGCTAAAGAGTGCTATTTGTAAGCATGCCCAGTTATGCCGCGCTTTACGTGTGCTTTTGATTGATCTCTGGATAATACTCACCTACAGGACTTATCTGTGGAATTTGCCACATTCAACTCTAACACATTTACATAAGCTTTATTATTCATAAAACGGCGTTTTCTAATTAATTAGACATGCCGGTACGGAATAAAGACACTTATGGCCAGGGCTGAAGGTTGAAATCTGGTGTTTTTATTAAATTATGTGTGTCAGGTGAGTGTGAAATCAGCGCACGACTGAAATGCTAGCCTCGAGGTAGCGATTAAGGTATAGAAGCTATGCCTTCACATTCACAGCCGTATTAATGTTTAGAAATGATATTTATGTAAGGATATTTTTATTATATTTTTCATTTCATATCTATCTATTGCGTTGCCATTGCACAAGTATTTAAAAAAGGTACACTAAAAAAGGTATTACCTACTTAATTGACGATCCAGTATCTTCCCGATTAAACAACTAATAGTTTTTTAAAATTAAGTCTTGTGTGCTTTTTTCAATTATCAAATATATTTTTTCTATACTTTGGTAATTTGAATGGTTTATTTTGTCTGTTATAATAAGTTCTTATTAATTAGCCAAAATCAATGGATTTTCACTGTGATTTTGCATTTAGAACTTCCAGGGCTTTTCTAAATCTTTTTATTACCAGAACCATAAGAATGAAGGAGTTACCTTATGGCGCTAAATGTGTTTGTTATTTTGTCCTACAGGCACTTATTAGGGTCTTTGGCGGTGCTCACCTCCCGCGGCGCTGCCTAACCCATCCTTTGGTTGTTTATTGTTGCAAATTGTCCAATACAGCTGATGACCGTAAACTCAAATCATGTCGTGGCATACAACTTATACCTACTACGAATACTACGTCTTTGCTGTTGTTATAGAGATGTTTTATCAGTTTCTTGTGTTTGTGTTTTATTAGAAATTAAATATCATTTAACTACTTAGATATGAAGTATTTATGGTAGTTAAATAGGTAGTTAATCATGACGTTTCTTGTTACTTTTGTTAGCGAAGGGAGCTCCACAGCGTAGCACTTTCGGTCGACAATCGCGAATGTAAAGATTAGTCAACGTCTTCTCTTATATATACGACGACCCATTTGGTGTAATAGTTGAGACGTCGGCTACTACCAGTACAAACATTTATTTTGTCTGTTTGTAATTATCTGGGTGTTTCTATGTATAATTTGTATGTATTTACAAAAACTAAACATATATAAGTTTGTTTATCGTTGTTTAGTACCCATAATTCAGTTTCATGTTTAACTTGGGGCTAGTGTGAATGTCAGTGGATATTTATTTATTATTTATGTATACCATCCCCACTTACCTTAAATTCTCAAGGTGAAATCGGTAGGTACTTTATATTTCAATAATTTTCATAATTATCCTTGTATTCCAGCAAATACAATCCAATGCTTGATTAGTTTAACTTACATAAAGTTTTTCAATAAAAATGTTTTGTCTTTTCTTAAGCATTTTTTATCCTAAAGTTTGTTTATCCTACCCTTACCGGCCATAACAGTTCTTTGCTTAACTTATGCCGAATTGATAAAAGATAGATCAAGACTTTTGAAGATTACAGTAACGATGAAATTTGGGTGCTAATGATAATAATGAGAGAGAGCTCCCCAGTTCTTAGCTGAGTGTTTTTTGACGGGTCAAGTAGGTATTAAATCCATTGACACATCAGATACAATAGATGTTTAATTTTGTATGTGCATATATACAAATACACACTACAGCATACTAAAGTACTAAGCTACGTCCAAAGTATTTTAGTTCAAACATAAATCAAGTCGTTGTAACATTTGGTTGCGGAATCCCCTATTATATGTAATGGATAGCCGCGTTTGGCTTTTGAACCCGATGAGTGAGCCTTCATCGAATCGCCGATCAAAGTATCTTTTCAGATTGTACTGAACACAAAGATGTAATGTTAAAGTAGACTGTATAGTTATGTCAATAGAGTAAGTTTTAGTTTTTACAAAGATTACAACCTTGCGCACTTTTCCAGATCCAATGCATAGTGTTGTGAAACAAGAGAGGTAAAAGGGGTTAATGAAATAATAACAACATTATTAACACACTGATATTTTATTCATATTAATATATAGACACATAAAGACTCGGATATCTGAACTCTCCTTAAACAATGCAAACACATTTGATTAACGTAAAATCAGAAAAAAAGAAACCTGCCCCGCCTGCAAAAACACCCCTGAAAAGCAAGCTCTACTAAATTCTGCAAACATTATATACTTTTCATTGTATTGCAGGCGGAACACAAACAAATCCTATTGTCCTCCTGTAAAACAATAAACAAGGGAGTACAGCTGAAGCAGCGCAGCCCATTTCACTCAAATAATTATTAATATTGTTTTTAAATGCAGACAACACTCTTGTACATTAGTGATATAAACTTACATACCTAAAACAAAAGCCCGATTTTCACTAATTTTATAACTGTTAAGTCAAGAAAAGTTTTTAATCTAATAGTATTAATCTTGGTACATTACGAGCATTTCACTATACATAAAAAGGGACAAGCAACAATCAAATATGCCGAAGAAATTAGAAAAATTGTCATGTGAGTTCAATTTCACAAGTCATTTGGACCCATTTCAGCTGAACACCATCCATGATTAGATACGTCATTTGTGGCGTTATTACTCCAGTACCAGTGCCACGGTACGGTGGTAGCCGTTGCTTACAAGCACAAAGCCCAACACTATCGAGTGCGGTATCTATAATGACCCGATTAATATAGTTCCAAAGCAAACGGCGCTAGTCCGCGCGGAGTGTATAAATCGAGCGATCGGAGTAGAGCACTCCAGCGCGGCCCATTACGCTGTCGATACGCCGACTCGTGCGCACGAACATCGCTGAATTACACCTCTATTTACTGTCAAACTTAATTTCTTACTCGTGTCGTTCGAAAGTTCATTCCCGCTTAGTCGCCACTCGTTTATGACGGTACATTGTAAAGTTTAAAACAATTTAAAATTGTATTGTAACCTACCTATGCAATAGCGTTTGATTTGAACATTGCATAATTAAATTCAAAAATGTGTACAAATAGTACTTACAAGCTCATAATACTTAAAAATTAATATATCATTGCGAGATTATAGTGGTTCACACATTTTTAGGCATGCCTTCCTACATCGATATCTTTATTTATTGTACCAAAAATATTGCACCAAGTTGGTGACTTATAGTCCCGTTTGTGTAATACTTTAATATTGGTTGTATAATTATGACTTCACTGTTAAATTAATAGGTATGTTTATATAACATTGTATAAACATACCAATTAATTTAATAATTGACATAATTATATCTATACTCCTATTCAACCTATCACAGTCCACTGCTGGACATAGGTCTCCCCCATTTCGCGCCAGATATCCCGGTCCTCCGCTTTCCTCATCCAGCCTCCACCAGCGACCTTTCGCAAGTCGTCGGTCCATCGGGCCGGAGGTCGTCCTACGCTACGCTTGCCGAGACGCGGTCTCCACTCCAGAACTCGTCTGCTCCTCTCTATACTCACGTACCTACAAATGTCGAATGCTTTCATATCAACATTCCTATATCTCGATATGAATAATATCTTGACTAGGATAATAGTTGATATAATGATCCATATTATCCAATGCCCGCTTTGTACAGCAAAAGAAAATGAGGTCCACTCGTGGATGCATCTGAATTATTGGGTGTTTGTCCGAGTGTAAATCGCTTGATGAGTGATTAGTCAGCGCGGCGTAATTTAGACTCGGGCGGAGGCTTGTTAGTCCCACTTGTTGTGCGCGCGCGCAATGCCGGCTCGCGGCCGGATTATAGGTTGCCCACTATGGAAAGAACTTTTTCATAAATTTTGAAAAAGTATGTTTTGCCCATTGTTTGGCTCCCATATATAGGTTTATATACAAAATAGTTGAATATCACCTAGGTATAAAACTGACATATGATCACCGAATTAAAACAAAAGTATTATTTTTCTATTTTCATTACGTTTAAATAATAGATAACGATGTGTTTACGTCTTAAGTTTTTTTTTTAGTATGCATTATTCAAAATTAATTTGCAATCATAAGAACATCGATATTTTATTTTCACTTTTATCAAACCTCAAATTATTTATAAAATAACACTCAAATTAAAATTTACGAAGAAGTATATTTACTGACAAGAATCCAGCAATAAACTTAGTGGTACTCATAAAAATAAACTGTCATTATTTACGAAACCTGTTTGTATTTAGCATCAAATTATTCGATTTTCTAAACAATAACTTACAGATATATTGCTCTAAAATACATCACAGTATAAAACTTTACTTAATTTAATAGTACTAGTGTATCGATATGATCGAGACTCTGATGGAAAGCATAAGTCTAACAGAACGAGTTTTTAACTAAAGTCCAAAAAATGGTTAAAAATATTAAAAAACCTTTATTTTATTAGTTAAAAATATAGGATGTGTCTACTTCTAAGATTGACTGGACATGACTTCTTCGAACTTATTTTACATTTTTTACACTATTATTAGCACAGTTATCCAAGAAGATGAGAAGCAGCTAGTTTGAATTGAGATTTCCAATAAAAAAATGTAAATAAACATTGAGTCATGGGTTCATTGCCAGAGTCGTCTTAAGAATTTATAAAGACTTTTCATTTGCAATGATTAATGTCAAAAATTAACCATTCTGTATTAATAATAAAAAACTGGGTGTTCGCGATTCCTTATAACAATAGCCAATAATGAATTCTTATAAGCACAAAAGCCGTTTCCATTGCTGTCTAACGAGGATCAGACAGTAACAGATTGCTGACTATTTATTTACATTAGCACCATTTCTTTATCAGTTTATCACTGATTGTCTTGAGTCCGTATTGAGGCGTACACACGGGCTGTTTTGATAAATAGCCGATGACTAAATGTAAATACGATTGAGCTTTTGTTCGGCCACCTCGTGCACGTTTTGGTTTTGCGCATGAATGTCTGTTGTGTGAATCAAATTTTTCATAGCCGGAGGCTTTGACAGGCTCGAGATAATACGGTAATTCATTACGAAAGTTTGATGGGTACTGGGTAGATATAGTATACATATTATGTCGTACACTTAGAATTAAAGTGACCGATCTCTAGATTCGATTCAAAGATTTCTATGTAAGCCGAGTCGATTTACTTTCATATATTTTATACAACGATGATGAAATGAATGTAATGTAGTGCTCTACTACATGACATTCATTTCATTTTTGAAAACATAAAATAAAATTCGACTAGTATCTTATTCGATTACTTTTGCTTTATTCGATTGCTTTTGTCTTACAACCACTCAGCGTATGGAATGTTCTTAGTTGGACCCCTAATATGCTACCTAAAATCAGGTCTTTTTTTAAAAAACTTATGTCCATCAGTCGAATTTTTATGTTAATATTGATTAAATGACGGAACGGATGTAATCAGGGGTGAAGATCTTGGCATGAAGATCTTGGGGATCGTATTGAATGGTCAATCCCATTGCTTGGTTATCAGGCTTCCGTAATTGTAATGGCAATTCCAATACACAGAAGGCACATTAATGATCTCGGTAATGGTATTTCAGTTAGACACTATTAAAATTAAGCATTCTAGGGGGCTCACCCAGTAAACCAATATTACTTCGCCTTTTCTAATACAAAAAGTTTATTATTATTCCTTCTATTTTAAGCGTGGCGGTAAGCCCCCTGATGAGTGAAAAAAATTAAGCATTTCCAGACTGCAAGTTATTACGAAACGAAAAGTTGAAATTTTTTACATAATTTATCGATAATAATTGCCATTGCGTCAAATTTCATGTAACACAAAACTCTGTTTGTCTGAAACTTCCTTTCTCTAATTCATTTGAGTTTCATTTTGTTTATGTAACGTTGAATTAAACTTTTTACCTTAAAATTATTCACACGTTGCCAAATTAAAAAAGTTTCGTATGATATGTTAACATTTAAATATACGCTGATTCTTTTGCACTACCAAGTACATAGCTAAAACTACCTTTTGTTATAGCACTATCATACATTATACTGACCAACAAACAGCAAAAAAGAGAAAAGCCTTTGATATGCTCATTGCTTAACATTAACGTTGTAAATGATGTATTAAAAGAAAATCCTTTGTGATAGCGTTCTTATAAACCACCAAAGTCGTTGATGACAAGATCACAAAACGCAAGAATTTTGATAGAGCGACCCTTTGAGTGTGTATCCGTCATAAATATGAATTAGTAGGTCGCGTCCATTCACTTTGGAACCACCGCTGAGTTCTTTTGTGTTCCGTTTCTATTAACTCCCACAGAAGTTCATAGGTTTTTTTTGGTATCATCGTTGACATCTTTTGTTACGCTCGAAGGTCCGTGTCATAATGAACTCCAGTCCTTTAGGCGATGATCGTATTATGTGAGAGTATTTTGACATATTGCCCAGTATTGTTCAAACGTTTTTTTGCTCGTAAATTATATCAGAATCGTGCTTGACGAGGATTCAATTTCGTGATTAGGGATTAACATGGGTTATGATTTATAGTGGGCTACGATTCTTTACAATTATTGTGTGTTCAACAAAAGGGAACGTTTTTAAGTGCTTTTATTGCGATTCAGACATTGTCACTGTAGCGTTTAACGACCGACCAATTTGGGAACTAAATTTATCGAATCCTTTCCTTATAGTTTTATTTATGGTTTTGTTTTTTTAATAAAGCTAAAGAGAGCCTCTGTTCTGTAGTTTTTGGTAAAAGTCTGTTTAACGAATACTGGGCAAAAGCACTAGGATCAATGAGCTTCAAATCACTTAGTGCATGGTATTGTAGTCTCTTTTGTAATATTGTTTTGTTAATGTAATCTTTAGGTTTTATGATGTTTTTTAATAATATTCGTTGCTCTTGTTATTATAGTTTGACGTTAACAGAAGGTGTTTTTTCTTTGCTATCCCATGTCACACACCTACTACCTACGTCCACCACTTGGGCCCAATGCTGATTACTGTGTGCTAATGTCTACCCTAAGACAGTAACCACGTACAATGTACGTTCTAAAGCATGGGAGATTAGGATATTAAATTTTCCTACTTTTTATGGACTAACCTACTTTTGCAACTCTTGTTAAAATGGTTGAAAAGTAGTTTTAACTAATGATAAAATGTTAAACTTAAAATAATATATATGTTCTTAAATCGGCCACCGATAGAAACTTGGAAGAAAGCTACGAGTGCGTTGCTTAACTCAAAATAAAAGAGAAAACAGGATATGTTCGGAAAAAGAAGATGGATTTGAGGCTGAGGCTGGAGTGACGAAATACTAAACGCGTGTTGTAATATCCGGTCGCGCCAAAGCATGACTTTGAAAGTGTAGGTGCAATAAAAGTTTGCCTTATTTACAAAATTTTCGAATTTTATAACTATTTATCTAAGTTACTTGTTTAGAAGTAAAGCCAAATGTAGGTCAATTACAACTATTTTTACAGTGGAACCCATGGCTTATTAAGATTCATCGATAGCCGCCGACAGCGGCGACTATGTATGGACAGGTGACAAAAGTGTGGGCGGCAGGGCTTTGAGCGTGGAGCGCGACGAACAACTGTGGTAACCGATTGTAAAGTGCCGACGGGACAATAGAGTCGCACAGTAGCTGCCTTCCGTAAACCGGACAGGACCTAGAAGTATTTAGAAAGAACACGAGGTGAAATATAAAAAGGACGGTTCTAAGTTTTAAAGTTTTCAAACAAATCTTTCCTGCTCGTGCTACATTTACTAATGCAACTATTCAGATTTTCTATTATATTAATGAAATCAGTCACATTCTTGACACAGAAATTAATTAGGGGCTTAAAATCTCAGTGCGATGGAACACGAATAAACTTGGCAATGAGTATGTTTATAATTGCCCAAATGGTCCCATAATACAATACAAATAAACGTCACAGGTTTTTTTTATTGCATCTAAGGTATATGTATCGTGACATCCTTATTATATTAGATACTTACCTAAGAATTTCCCGTTAAAGTATAAAAAAACCCGTCTAAGGGATTAACCGAAATAAAAAAAAAAAGTTAAGAAAGATTTCGCATATTACGTACCTAAGTTACTGTGTAGTTTTAGAACGTATCCAGACATAATATTAAGTTCTCATTCCATAATATTTCATGTAGATCTGTGTAAGGGCACATTGTTATTCAGATATAACAAGTTGTGTCGAGGTGCACATAAGCCACGGTAAACAATTACCATAATTTAAAACTCTTTCCCTTTGTAATACACCGACTAGACGACGCGTGCTACTTACAAACGGTTACTTCTTAAAATTCACACACTAGTTAATGGTTTCTGTGTTCTGTAATTTCATGAAAGAGTCTATGCACTTTATGGTTCAGTAAATGTACGACTCGTTATCATTATCTTAGAAGTAAAATTACTCAAATAAATTATGAAATGAAGAAATAACCATTCCGAAGTTAACAAGCACTAGTTTTTTAGACAAATTGTTTTGTTGCTTTCTTGTCTGAATGGAAACTTCATAGACTTGTTTGCCATTTGATATTGAGTAGTTATAAAGAAGCGAAGTCGAGTTCGAAATTTCTAATAAATATTAGCAACATTTGCACAGCGCTATATAGGTATCCCTAGTGTGCTAAACAATGCACAAACATTTTTTATTAACGTAGTATTTTTTTTTGTAAATACTACTTATTACAATTTAACTGATTCATATTTATACTTCCTAGACTTGCCCATGTAAATTGCACCACACTCGCAAAACTGAAGATTGCACTAAGAGTTCATCGAATCTGTGATGATGTAAATTACTCGATAATACATCATATCAGTCGTTTATTAAAATATAGAAATGTAATTGTTTGATAATAATAATAAGCTTATTAATACATTTTTTTCCAGTGACTTTACACTTACCGTATATATGTGTGGCAATCGCGAAAACTAGAGTTCAGCTTATATTAAGTTAAAATAAAAACATATTGTCTTAGCGTCGCGTTACATAAACTATTTAAAAACACATTAAAATACAGCGTACTTGAGTCAACGCGTCGGCAGCGGGCGTGCTATGTACAAGTTATATACCAGTCCCCTAATGCTTACCCATTGGCGAGCATTGAACGTGGCGGTACAATTAGCCGTTTATTGCCGACCCTATTGGGTAGCGCAATGCTTTCTTTGGAACGATGGAAGCAATAAATGCAGTGGGTAAATAATTGGCTTGAGAAATGACTGGCAATAAATGTTACCCTAACAATTGTTATGTAAGTTATTTGAGAATATGTTTACTGCATAAACAGCCCTTATAAAAATATTTTCATAATATATTTTGAGTTATTACTGTTTATGCTCTTAGTAAAAAACGGTATGAGACGTACTTTTGCTTCTTAATTAATTGGTGTTCTAAATGAAGTAACGGATATTGGCGTGAAATGTTAAAAACTTAAACTTCTCTACTCGTGGTGTATCTGTTAAATAGCGAAGAAAGATCTCTTATTTACCGCCAACACTGGACCAGTCAGTCATGCTGGGGGTCCATAAGTTAAAAGTTTGCTTAAAACCTATGCTTTAAATTAACGCTTTACCGTTAGTATAAAGCATAACTTTTATTACTTTTACTAAAGTATAAAAGTTCCGTATCGGTTAAGAAAATAATTAACAAATATCCACATTTATGTCTCAGTTTGTTATTACCTACCATTAATATAACCTATCGCTTATTCCCATCTCACAAACGGTATTTACTTACGACTAATTAAAAGCAAATTACCGAAACCGTCAAATTTTAATTTCTCCGACGGAATGAAACGTATTTTCACATCGTATATTATAACAATGGCTACTGGCAGTTGCGCCATGCTTATCTGGCACATCGGTAAATGCCTTTCTTCGGAACGTCGAAGTTATATACAATTTTAATTTCCACGTCCGTCCAGTATACTTGAAGCTTCGAGAGAGCCCGCTATGTTTAATGGATTTTAACAAAAGAAAACCGAACCGGGGTTCAAGGTAAATTGGTAGAGGCCAAATTACTTATGCTGGATGTTTGTAAGTAAAGTGGCATTAGATATGGGTGATGATTGTCACGGCGTGGCCACACAGGGATGGGCCTTTATAATGGGGATATAATTACACCAGTGTAAACATACCGGTCTTCAACCTACTTTACGATGCGTAATGTAGGGATAACGTTTACACTTACACACTGATAATCAACAAAAATCAAATTGTATGTAATCTAAGTTTAGTATACAACCAAAAAATAAATGAACGTATGCTTTCGTCCATATCCCCATATGTGTAAATCAATATGAGACTTTTAACTATTTTATGAATTAGGACACGAAAGTTTACACGGGATTGTCTGTCTACACTACTGAAACTTATTAATAAGTAGTTAAAAACACTAAAACGGCCTAGCAACTTACAAAACCAACTGAAATCCCACCAAAAACATTTCATATAAAATGTTGCCAAGATGACCACATGAGGTTTGCCCTGTTTTATAATAGGTATAGAATAAATAAATTCTGCGAGCGTCGGTGGCTCAATGGTGTGGACTGTCTCGTTCCTACCAGGAGGGCTGAGGTTCAAATCCGCCACGTACCAATGTGATTTCGAATTTCGAAAATATATGTACGTTATCCGACGCTCTTACGGTGAAGGAAAACATCGTGAGGAAACCTTCATGCACGCCTGCGAAAAGATTCGAAGGTTGTGTGTGAAGTCGTCCAATCCGCACTGGGCCCGCGTGGACGACTAAGGCCTAATCACCCTATACGGGTAGGCTTGTGCCCCTCGGTGGGGACGTTTAATAAGCTGACGATGATGATGATGAAATAAATTCTGCATCTCAGTATATTAGTATAGCTGTTTTTATACTTAATTTCAACGACTACAATGAGGTCGTTGCTTCCTTTAGATCAGAGACTAAATTTTCGCATTACCCCCACGGTAGCAAAACGGGGAAGCAATACATAATTAGTGATATGTAGGTAGATTATTAAAGTAAGGGTCGGTAGAGTTAGGCCGTTTAGATTTAGAAGCTTGGCTCAACATGCGATCAGATTTCTTTTTCACATGTCAAACCTTACGTGGTCTTCTTGGCAACATTTTAAATGATTTTTTTTGGTAAAATTACTTTTTATTAAAATCAATTCAGTCGCATTTGCGTAAAAGAGTAACAAAGATCAATACATTCTTTTGGACCCTCGCGTTTGTATTATTAATTTGGGCTAATTTGCCAAATTTGCTTACATGACGCTTCTCAGCTCTGATTATAAATATTTTATTCATAGTACCTCTCGTAACGATCAACATTTTTATGATTAATTAATAATACAGTAATATTAAATTAGATCATATAAAAGCGCGGACAGGTGTCCGATGCGACTTAGATTATTTTGGTCGAACCGGATCCTTCAAAATTACTGGGCGCCTTCGGACTTGTTGTTTTAAAATTCTAACTATTCGACATCAGCATCGCAAGGTGCGCGATTGTATATGATTAGCAGCTTGTCAAAAATGACTTAGGGCTGTAATGTATTCAAATTTAATCAGGGAAGGGTTGAATCTATACATTTTAAAAATAATTATGGTGTGTGCGATCGGGGGACGTTAAGCGTGTATTCATAGTCGGTTAACGAAAATAAAGTTTATAACGAGTCTATAACGTCCTACTGTGTTATGTTATGACTTATCAGCCTTCCCACACATCATGGATATGGGGAAATTTGTTCGTAACTCAACGCAGACTGGTAAATATTTTCTACTGAGTCATTAGCATCATTTCACCTATACGTGACCACCTAGGGGCACGACCCACCTGTAAAATGTGTATAGGCTGTAGCCATCAACGCGGGCCCAGTGCAGATTGGCCGACTTCACGCTATACTTTAAATTTCTTCGCAGGCGTGCGCAGGTTTCTAAACGTTGTTTTCCTTCATATAATTTCGATGATTCGAAAAGACATTGGTACGTGTCGGGGTTAGAACCTGCTCTCTCCAGTTCGGGAGGCAACAGTCCACACCAATGAACCACCGACGCTCAAATGAGCAAGCTTAGTAAAATATATATGTCAACATTACATATGTTCTTAATTTAAAGACAAGTATGAATATGTAAATTGAAATCTCTCCTATAATCTATAATGTGTTAACTTAGATAGTTACTCAGTTAGTTGGCATTATCTATTTGACCGAAGTCGCCTTTTAGTTAATATTTGACGACCATCATCGTCATAGATTTAAAACATCCCACTGCGGGCACATAACTTACTGAATGCTATGAGGAGATTAGTTTTTGTAACCTAGCACGTGGGCCCAACTAAGATGGATGGGTGGTATAAATGACTACCATCCGAAGATCTTTTATCCAAGTTGGCTAAGCGTGCCTTCCAAAGTACGGTGGCAATAGAAAAAATTTTTTGATCAACCATCTGATGATCGAGTTTTGTGACAGTTTCAAACGAACGCCTCTACGCCTAGCCCTAAATGAGTATTCCTTAAATATTCAAGTACCTATGCGAAACTCGTTTTCCTCATAGTCTTGTTAAATAATATGTCAAACTTTATTATAGTTATTCGAATAGGACTTATTGATTAGTATATTTTAAGGCGTCTTATATGTAGTTAAAGTGTTGAGCCTTCAATAAATACACTCACCCACTTCTATGAGGTCGTGGTGGCTCACCCACGATTATATTACCATTACTATAGATTTTTATAAGATTATAGAATAACCTCTTGCTATAACCGCAATATTTTTCAAAATTAATAAATGAATCTAGTTATAACAAGATAGACCACTGTTGACCNTTCATATAATAATATGTAATCGTGATGAGGGCACTATTGCTAGTTATGCTACTGGGTATAAGAGATCTAACATCTGTCGTCCCAGGTGACGGGCGCATGACAGTGTTGACGGAAAATAATGACTACCTTACTGTTATATATTTCTTACAATACTGCTCTATCATGGTCAGGAGAATCACTTAGGTATCTCCAGGTGAGCGAGCTGACCGTCCCATGCATTTATGACATTAAAAAATATTCCAGCTTTCCGCTTTCCTCATCCAGCCTCCACTAGCAACACCAATGTTAAATTCACGTTATGTTATCGATTATTTCAGTGTCAACATTATTTACAAAAATTCGTCACTTCTTATGAGGTGTGGGTTTTTTTATGTAGAGATCCATTTCTTTCAATATAAAATTGGTATTAATTTCCAACTAATTAAAACATTGAACCAAAATTCGTTAAGTGTTTACAACGCTTAATCGATAAAGAAATACCGATAGGCGATGTAAGATCCAGATATGATAAGTACCCCACTAAATAGCTACAAATGTCGCCGATACCGTGGGGTGCTAAATCGTCCAGACAACGAATTAACATATCTGTTTTGTTTTGCATAATTACATGCATTAACAGAATCAAATGCACCCCTTAGTAACGATAAAAAATGTAACCTCGATTTCGTTAGCAAGTATTTTTTTAAGTAAGTTATAACCTGTGCCTTCATGTTATTTGAATTCCAAAAGAATTAAAATGGGGTCCATATGTTTTGTCCTTGTGCAAATAAAGTTAAGTTTCAAATCTTTTACTTACTTAATTGATTTATGTACTAAAATACTATGAATACAAAGGAAAATCTTTAATCTGATAGTGGTATAATCATCCTAACAACATTTTTTTAAGTGTTTCGTTATTATAATGATCACATACTAAGTGCAAATTTCAGTTACGCAATTAAATTAATAAGCGTCAAATCACGAGTCAGTAACTATAAATTGAAATTCCAACATATATTTTGTGATAAAATTAAACGTCTCGCTTGATCTCTGGTCAGGTCATTATGATCTCCAGGTATAAGAAATAGCACGTCACAAATAGTACAGTGCGTGTAATCGTGCCACCAGTCGTTCGTTCTTGGTATGACAGGAAGCACTATGTGTATGAGGTTTCGTTTGAATCATCATCAGCTCATTAAACGTCCCCACCGAGGGGCACGAGCCTACCCGTATAGGGTGATTAGGCCTTAGTCGTCCACGGGGGCCCAGTGCGAATTGGACGACTTCACACACAGCCTTTGAATCTCTTTGCAGGCGTGCATGAAGGTTACCTCACGATGGTTTCCTTCACCGTAAGTTCGTTTGAATGAGTCATCATTCAAACCAATCACCCAATAGAACTCATTCTTTACTCTTTCATTCCTAATTTTTAATAAATCGTTGATATTTGTACGCACTGTAAGTTTATTTTTAAACGCAGATCAAGACTTATAGGGTTCGCGTAGTTCTCACGCGTTTGTGCCCTGAGCCGGTTGTCAATGCTTCGTGATTCAGGTGTCCACGTCACTATTTATAAGGTAAGGTACTTTATTACTTAACAAGCGACTTGCCCCGGCTTCGCATGGGTGCAATTTAAGTACTTAATATACTACAGAACGTCGACGAATACAAACGTGGTGTTATTCAAATCAGGCGTTATACAAGTCTCTTCCATAAAATAAAAATCTTAAAAAAAAACACAACAAAAATAAAATTTATATCGACTTGGTTGATATTGTCACTAAAAATCTGTTTCTTTTGACTTTAAGGCACATACTTACCGATCATACTTCAATACGTATCCTCTGATACCAAGCAACCCCACTTCATTGTTTAAATGAAGAGATTAATAGTAGATGCTCTGTCATATGCAAATGTCATATCCCCCTCGCAAGCGTATCTAGCATCACTGGTCCCGTCGTTCGTCTTGTTTAAAATTCGCCCGTCGCAACATCGATATGCAAATGTGGCGCGACATTCGAATACAAAAAGCTCGAGCGCGGTGGCAGCGAGTAAATCAATCGATCAACGCCGGATATAGTCGTTCGAATACGTCTTCATTGTGTTCATTAACGTCGCGGCGGGAGCGGAGCCGACCACACCTGCCTCTCGGATATGTCCGGCATTCCGCAAAGCGCCGATGCTTAGTCGGGGATGTGAGCACCCACTGCGGGGTGACAATGACGTAGTAAGCTTGTTGACCAACTCATTGATATGATGATGTTTTCAAATTAACATAATGTCACTTGAATAGATATGTTTCTGTTTATGGGACTTCCCGGCCAAACGTTTAAGCAAATAATTAAAGCTGTTTTAAATAGTTGTTTATTCAAAACCAGAAAAAAGAAACCTATCTAAAACTTACTCCTTAATGACATGAAATTTCACATTGTTTGCCTTTTTATCATCGTTATAATAACAATCTCAAGTGTCCACTGCTAAACGAAGAACTCTCCTAAAGATTTTCACGCGGTCTCTCTAGCAGTCAGCATCCATTCGGTAATCCATCATCCTTAACGGTCCATCTGGTTCGGGGTCGGCCAACATTTCTTTTCCTGTTACGTAGATATCACTTAAGAACCTTTTTTTCTACGTCTTCAGCCGTTTAGGAAGACTCGAACTTACACACTCACATTTACCTTATATTTAAGACCTGGTGGATAAGTATTTTTTCCATCTATATAAAAAGCTACGGCATGCTTTTTTAATATAAATTTTATGAATTCATAATCTCCAAGATATATCGTTTTTTGCTCGTGCACATACTTATTACAGCCATTATATATTAAAAAAAAAGATGTTGTCCTAGCCAAAAATGTATTTTCAGCTTACGATCTCGCTTATAAGTAACTCAACTAACCTTGTTATAGAAAGCCTTGTAACATTGCATTCTATTGTATTCTTGCTATTATTTTAAATTATTTCCACAAACATTACCAACGTCATGAAACAATACGAATTTACTTCGATGTCCTCGAACCAGTTAATAGTGAAGCAAAAGGGATCGGTTTAGCGGATATTGAAAGTATACGAGGCCAGTACGCACTCATAGTTTTCTAGCACTGCATGGTTTCAGAACGTACAACAAAAAAGTTCTGGAAAAAGACATGAATTCCGCGTACTGCTCGAGTATACTTTCTGACGCTAATTCAGTATATAGCTAAAGAAAAAACACAAGACTATACGACTACATAACCTAATGTGTGGTCGCTGGCTAGAACCAACGTTGGTTCTCTGATAATAAAGTTAGATAATGTTAATATCAAAACGTAATTTAAAGTATCTTACATAATTAACTACATTGTAAAAAACTACATATTTTTTTAATAAAAGCTTATAAGTAAAACTTATTTATCTAATATACAGACTAAGTCGACCTACATACATGAAGGGGGGTAGTTCCCATTATTTCTTACTGATTTTACCATGAATCTTTTTTCAATATGCTATGTTTTTGTGTTTAGTTGCTCTTGGTGCACAGATTCCAGTTACTTCACCTCGTATAGTGCTTGGAAAACATACACGATTAGGCCCCAACGGGAACTGGTGGAGTATATTTTTTACTCAAAGTGCAAGCAGTAACTGTATAATATAGGCGATAAAGGACTAATAAAGATGTAAAGATCAAAACATTATTTTGCTTTTATAATTTTAAAGAATACACGAATAGTCCTAGCTTATCTGGCCTTGTATACTTTTAATATACGTATCGGTTAACATCACTGGAGTTGACCCATTTAATTCAATGTGAAAAACGGGGTAGTGGGTTTTGTTGTCTGTTACAATACCTCTTGTTAAGTTAAATACTTACTATTGTTAACATTTAATACACCTGTCCTGTTTTCATACTTTTCGCAAGAGAAGTAAACCACATCATTTGTGTTTTTTATTATAATTCAGACCTTAGGCCTTGAATGCTTACATTGTTTGATGCACATTTCAATTGTTTAACTACAATGTATTTATCACTTTAATATATCACTTTTAGTTTGAGTTACACTAATTCTGTTGTGATGCCGAGTTGGGAAGGCGTTTAAGGAATTACTTTTTTATGAAATAAGGAAGCAATAATATGCAAGACATTGTTATTGATTAGTACCTATAGAGTAAATTTAAACCCTGTCTCATTCATACACGTAGGACGCAGCTATACCTAAAGTGTAAATGTTATAGCAGGATAAATATGAGGTTATGGGACCCACACTCATTCTCGGTCTTTCGCAGGTAAATTAAAAAGGATATCATAATTAATATTTATTCGTATTATTTAACTAAAAAGAAAACCACTAGCGTAAAAAAAGGTTCCGCATCTTCCACGCGGCAAGAAACACAATGTTAGATTGGCACCGTTAAGTTATAATGGTGTTTAAACACCCTAATTAGGGCGAGATCAATCGCCTTAACCACAAAGGCTTCACGCGTTGTTCTTCGACTTTTGTGTAGTATATTCGCGGTTTTTAATAATTGTAGTTTGAGATGTTTTTTTAAATTACACAAGGTTTTTGGTTAATACCAGAAAAATGCTTGCTGAACAATAGTAATAACGTCAGATCATTATCAAAAAGGCGCAAGTTATTTCCGCCGGTCGACCACATGTGAAATTAGGTGAAACGTACGTACAATATTCATACAATATGATTGATTTCTTAATTTGGTACATGTATATTGTTAAGCAAAGGAAAGGCTTATTACAAAAGTGGTTAAAAGTTTTAATATACGAGTATTCTGAAAAAAATATGTCTTAGATTACCTGAGAGAGTCTGCGTGAGTGCCTATTATTATTAAGGTGTCTGACTGAATTTATGAATTCTGCGTATATAGAACGAGTCTATATAAAAAGGTATTAAATGAAATTTTCAATGTACAGATAAATGTGATGATCCTCATTATGTACTGTATTATTTACCTCAAAAATATTCTCTAAGAGTCACATGGGCGAAGGTTGTAAAAGAATCGGATGGGTTTTTGTGAGGAAAAATGAAATATAGTAGTTTCGATAAGTATAAATAAATAAATATCCACTGACATGAACATAGCGCAATCTAGCCCCAAGTTAAGCGTGAAGCCTGTATTATGGGTACTAAACAACGGATGCACATACTTATATATATAGTTTTGTAATTACATACATATTATACATAGAAAGCACCCAGACCATTATAAATAAACAATTTCGTACACACAAATGTTTGTACTGTCCGGAGATCGAACTCTAAGCCCTTGGTGTTGCAGTCGACGTCTCAACACTAAACGGGTCATCAAGTATATACTGGTTGTTGCATTGTTTAAAGTTTATCAATGCCAGCAATATTGGCATTAAGAAACATGTGTTAGTATGTACATAAAATTGACTGATTAACTGTATCTAAGTACATTTTATTTTGGTGAACAAAAATTTATCATATAGTCCATAATTGCTTTTTACATTACTTGCAAAATTTGCGGTCAGTATAAGAGACACAATACATATTTTATTTGTGTGAAATCCGCAGACCTCAACCAACTAGATCATGATAGATATATTATTATTTTTTATGTGTATATTTTTCAAAACATGATTTCACGGTCTTAATACGTCGTTGTTTTGCAAAAGGCCGTTTTCTGTTATAGAGTTTAAATCCATTTTTAATCACTGTGAACGGCAGGTACTGTTTAATATCCAACAATCACATCAATAAAACATAAATATTTTATTATTCATCAATCTGCATTGGTCCGCGTGGTGGGTTAACCAGGTCATCCGCCCATCTGGTTGGAGGTCGGCCTACGATTCGTTTTCCGTTACGTGGACGCCACTCGAAAACCTTTCCACCCCATCGGTTCTACGCACTATGTGGCCTGCCTACTGTTCTTCAACTTGCTAATCCTTTGTTAGTGTGCTCCTTACGTACTTTGACCTATGTAATAAGGTATAATATGTAAGTAGGTAGGTAGGTAGGTACTAAGATCGAGTAATGACTAAGTTTGAATCTGACAACAAGTACAACACATTGATAACCTGCTACTTCATATTTACATAGAAAAATGTCATTCACACATGATGTATGATTGTTTTAATATTCGGAATGGCGTTGGTCTTCAACACCACCTATTTATCACTTCTTCGGTAAAACCTGTGGCATAAAAAAAAATAAGATTGAATATTTACCGGAAAAATGTATAAAACACAGGGCTAAAACTATAACTTTAAAATAAAAAACAGCAATTTCCGATATATATATTTCAATAAAAACAAAACAGAAACGTTTCATTAAAATCAAACTCAAAACGTTTAATATAAAGAAATCAACAAGGTAATTTCTCACTATGTACACAAATAACGAACATTCACAGAACACAAAGCTTACGAGCATGATTACATTACCTTGGACTTACGAAGGACACCCCACACTTTCACTGGAACTCATGGTCAACACAGATCCCACGCCACTTCGTACAAAACAAGTCAGAAATTGCCATCTATAGGTAAGATACGTCGAAATTAACTATCGCATGCAAATTATAAGCGTCGCCCTTAAAGAACGATATATTCCGACAATGCAGCATTGCCTCTGTATATTTAAAGCGCTTTTGTGCTAACCACAAAAAGCGTAAAACCACAAACCGCACAGGCTTCCTTACGTTTGTTCTGATTTCCATATTGTTCTTCTCGTGTCAGTATTCGGTGCCGGCTGTGCTTTTGACAACAATGAACACATTGTACACTTTACTGGCGTTGTTTTAGCTGATTGGGTTCGTGTGTTGGTGTATCGTTGGGTTAATCTTCGGCTTGCTAATTTAATTATTTCTTATGACAATAATAGAAACTGTGTATGTAGTCTTCGAAGCTCGTTAGCATAAACCGTTAAGATATAGGAAGGTTTTGTGTACGCACGCAGCAACGAAAACGTGGCTTTTCACTGATTACGGAAAAAAAGTTTTTTATTATTGAAAAAAACTAACTATGTTACTTGTTAAAAATATGTGTATTTCAAATATTACGTTTTTTTTTACATTTGCCTTGGTCATTTAAACACCGCCAACTTTTTTTTTATTTTCGCGGAGGAAAAAGCGATTCAGAGAAAAACTCGATTATATCGACTCGATTATATATTACTAATTAGTAATAATATACAAATAAATACATTCACAAAAAATTAAACAACGAAAAACCATTACACGTGGGTCATCAAAACCGTCTATAAAATTAAGGTGATTGTATTATTGTAAATTGTATTGGTTCCCATAACGTTGTTAATATTAAGCATATGATGTAGTTTATTGTTAAGGAACATAAAAACAACAATAGGTACCGATTCATAAAGATATGTTGTACATACCTACACATTTATAGGTGATGGACGGGTTTCAAAATTGGAACCTTTGGTGAAGTAGTTGAATTTAAAACCACGATTCCATAAAATCTGTCCATTTTAAATGTTCTTGAAAGTAACCTCTTATATTCCGTCTTCATTAAACGAAGCAGATACTATATATAAAATAAAAATATCCACTGACATATGATATGTATCTGTACAATATTTAAACTAGTGCCCCTGCAAACTAAGTACAGTAAGTTTTTTCCACTCGTAAGTAAAACGTTCTGTTGTAACATATTCATACTTTCAAAACGGGCACCATCATAAAATTTAGCCAGCAACGACAGAGTTTCATTGTTTAGAAAATAAACCTTATTAAGGCGCGCTATCTCCTCGTACGTACATGTACCTACTAGTATTTATGGCAACAAGCTCTGCCTTTAATCCGAACGCTGGCGGGTAAGCCATAAACGTAGTCAACCGTCCATTTTCCCGCTATCGGGCTACAGGCAGCGGACACGCAGACCGTGGCTAACTTCTCAACTTTATTCCACATAACCGACTCCACTGCTCATTGTAACTATTACCTTAACTGAACACAAATAAAGTCCGTTTTACAATACACTTATTACGAAACTAAGGTGAATTATGGCGACATATAGACTATTAGCATAACGACCCGCGCGCCCCTTAACGCAGCATGCTTGGTCACGCTGCGCCCTGACGTTGGTTGCAATTTCCATGGCGGGGCTTTTCGTGAAAAGTGTGCGCTCGTGTAAAAATATCACGCGCTCGGATATCCCACTAGAAATGTGGCCTACTTAAGTATTTATATACCTACGTCTTATTTAGTAAGTAAGTCTTTGTTACTGAATTTACGGTTCTTATTTTATACAATAATAATGTTATGAATTTATCAGCTACTTGTAACAAGTAAAGTTTTGAGAAATTGGCAACTACAAATATATATATTTTGATTTAATGCAGTCACTTCACATTATTGTGATGGTCTAGCAAATCNTAATTCTTGGTGACCGTGTACTCGTGATGCCGAGTTAGGAAGGCGTTTAAGGAATTACTTTTTTATGAAATAAGGAAGCAATAATATGCAAGACATTGTTATTGATTAGTACCTATAGAGTAAATTTAAACCCTGTCTCATTCATACACGTAGGACGCAGCTATACCTAAAGTGTAAATTTATAGCAGGATAAATATGAGGTTATGGGACCCACACTCATTCTCGGTCTTTCGCAGGTAAATTAAAAAGGATATCATAATTAATATTTATTCGTATTATTTAACTAAAAAGAAAACCACTAGCGTAAAAAAAGGTTCCGCATCTTCCACGCGGCAAGAAACACAATGTTAGATTGGCACCGTTAAGTTATAATGGTGTTTAAACACCCTAATTAGGGCGAGATCAATCGCCTTAACCACAAAGGCTTCACGCGTTGTTCTTCGACTTTTGTGTAGTATATTCGCGGTTTTTAATAATTGTAGTTTGAGATGTTTTTTTAAATTACACAAGGTTTTTGGTTAATACCAGAAAAATGCTTGCTGAACAATAGTAATAACGTCAGATCATTATCAAAAAGGCGCAAGTTATTTCCGCCGGTCGACCACATGTGAAATTAGGTGAAACGTACGTACAATATTCATACAATATGATTGATTTCTTAATTTGGTACATGTATATTGTTAAGCAAAGGAAAGGCTTATTACAAAAGTGGTTAAAAGTTTTAATATACGAGTATTCTGAAAAAAATATGTCTTAGATTACCTGAGAGAGTCTGCGTGAGTGCCTATTATTATTAAGGTGTCTGACTGAATTTATGAATTCTGCGTATATAGAACGAGTCTATATAAAAAGGTATTAAATGAAATTTACAATGTACAGATAAATGTGATGATCCTCATTATGTACTGTATTATTTACCTCAAAATATTCTCTAAGAGTCACATGGGCGAAGGTTGTAAAAGAATCGGATGGGTTTTTGTGAGGAAAAATGAAATATAGTAGTTTCGATAAGTATAAATAAATAAATATCCACTGACATGAACATAGCGCAATCTAGCCCCAAGTTAAGCGTGAAGCCTGTATTATGGGTACTAAACAACGGATGCACATACTTATATATATAGTTTTGTAATTACATACATATTATACATAGAAAGCACCCAGACCATTATAAACACAAACAATTTCGTACACACAAATGTTTGTACTGTCCGGAGATCGAACTCTAAGCCCTTGGTGTTGCAGTCGACGTCTCAACACTAAACGGGTCATCAAGTATATACTGGTTGTTGCATTGTTTAAAGTTTATCAATGCCAGCAATATTGGCATTAAGAAACATGTGTTAGTATGTACATAAAATTGACTGATTAACTGTACCTATCTAAGTACATTTTATTTTGGTGAACAAAAATTTATCATATAGTCCATAATTGCTTTTTACATTACTTGCAAAATTTGCGGTCAGTATAAGAGACACAATACATATTTTATTTGTGTGAAATCCGCAGACCTTAACCAACTAGATCATGATAGATATATTATTATTTTTTATGTGTATATTTTTCAAAACATGATTTCACGGTCTTAATACGTCGTTGTTTTGCAAAAGGCCGTTTTCTGTTATAGAGTTTAAATCCATTTTTAATCACTGTGAAACGGCAGGTACTGTTTAATATCCAACAATCACATCAATAAAACATAAATATTTTATTATTCATCAATCTGCATTGGTCCGCGTGGTGGGTTAACCAGGTCATCCGCCATCTGGTTGGAGGTCGGCCTACGATTCGTTTTCCGTTACGTGGACGCCACTCGAAAACCTTTCCACCCCATCGGTTCTACGCACTATGTGGCCTGCCTACTGTTCTTCAACTTGCTAATCCTTTGTTAGTGTGCTCCTTACGTACTTTGACCTATGTAATAAGGTATAATATGTAAGTAGGTAGGTAGGTAGGTACTAAGATCGAGTAATGACTAAGTTTGAATCTGACAACAAGTACAACACATTGATAACCTGCTACTTCATATTTACATAGAAAAATGTCATTCACACATGACTGTATGATTGTTTTAATATTCGGAATGGCGTTGGTCTTCAACACCACCTATTTATCACTTCTTCGGTAAAACCTGTGGCATAAAAAAAAATAAGATTGAATATTTACCGGAAAAATGTATAAAACACAGGGCTAAAACTATAACTTTAAAATAAAAAACAGCAATTTCCGATATATATATTTCAATAAAAACAAAACAGAAACGTTTCATTAAAATCAAACTCAAAACGTTTAATATAAAGAAATCAACAAGGTAATTTCTCACTATGTACACAAATAACGAACGTTCACAGAACACAAAGCTTACGAGCATGATTACATTACCTTGGACTTACGAAGGACACCCCACACTTTCACTGGAACTCATGGTCAACACAGATCCCACGCCACTTCGTACAAAACAAGTCAGAAATTGCCATCTATAGGTAAGATACGTCGAAATTAACTATCGCATGCAAATTATAAGCGTCGCCCTTAAAGAACGATATATTCCGACAATGCAGCATTGCCTCTGTATATTTAAAGCGCTTTTGTGCTAACCACAAAAAGCGTAAAACCACAAACCGCACAGGCTTCCTTACGTTTGTTCTGATTTTCATATTGTTCTTCTCGTGTCAGTATTCGGTGCCGGCTGTGCTTTTGACAACAATGAACACATTGTACACTTTACTGGCGTTGTTTTAGCTGATTGGGTTCGTGTGTTGGTGTATCGTTGGGTTAATCTTCGGCTTGCTAATTTAATTATTTCTTATGACAATAATAGAAACTGTGTATGTAGTCTTCGAAGCTCGTTAGCATAAACCGTTAAGATATAGGAAGGTTTTGTGTACGCACGCAGCAACGAAAACGTGGCTTTTCACTGATTACGGAAAAAAAGTTTTTTATTATTGAAAAAAACTAACTATGTTACTTGTTAAAAATATGTGTATTTCAAATATTACGTTTTTTTTACATTTGCCTTGGTCATTTAAACACCGCCAACTTTTTTTTTATTTTCGCGGAGGAAAAAGCGATTCAGAGAAAAACTCGATTATATCGACTCGATTATATATTACTAATTAGTAATAATATACAAATAAATACATTCACAAAAAATTAAACAACGAAAAACCATTACACGTGGGTCATCAAAACCGTCTATAAAATTAAGGTGATTGTATTATTGTAAATTGTATTGGTTCCCATAACGTTGTTAATATTAAGCATATGATGTAGTTTATTGTTAAGGAACATAAAAACAACAATAGGTACCGATTCATAAAGATATGTTGTACATACCTACACATTTATAGGTGATGGACGGGTTTCAAACTTGGAACCTTTGGTGAAGTAGTTGAATTTAAAACCACGATTCCATAAAATCTGTCCATTTTAAATGTTCTTGAAAGTAACCTCTTATATTCCGTCTTCATTAAACGAAGCAGATACTAAATAAAAATATCCACTGACATATGATATGTATCTGTACAATATTTAAACTAGTGCCCTGCAAACTAAGTACAGTAAGTTTTTTCCACTCGTAAGTAAACGTTCTGTTGTAACATATTCATACTTTCAAAACGGGCACCATCATAAAATTTAGCCAGCAACGACAGAGTTTCATTGTTTAGAAATAAACCTTATTAAGCGCGCTATCTCCTCGTACGTACATGTACCTACTAGTATTTATGGCAACAAGCTCTGCCTTTAATCCGAACGCTGGCGGGTAAGCCATAAACGTAGTCAACCGTCCATTTTCCCGCTATCGGGCTACAGGCAGCGGACACGCAGACCGTGGCTAACTTCTCAACTTTATTCCACATAACCGACTCCACTGCTCATTGTAACTATTACCTTAACTGAACACAAATAAAGTCCGTTTTACAATACACTTATTACGAAACTAAGGTGAATTATGGCGACATATAGACTATTAGCATAACGACCCGCGCGCCCCTTAACGCAGCATGCTTGGTCACGCTGCGCCCTGACGTTGGTTGCAATTTCCATGGCGGGGCTTTTCGTGAAAAGTGTGCGCTCGTGTAAAAATATCACGCGCCCACTAGAAATGTGGCCTATTTATATACCTACGTCTTATTTAGTAAGTAAGTCTTTGTTACTGAATTTACGGTTCTTATTTTATACAATAATAATGTTATGAATTTATCAGCTACTTGTAACAAGTAAAGTTTTGAGAAATTGGCAACTACAAATATATATTTTGATTTAATGCAGTCACTTCACAATTATTGTGATGGTCTAGCAAATCTTTTATATTACTACATTAAAACTCTTTCATATAAGTTGTTTCTTCGATCAAGATTGCTTTATAACGTTGCATGTCACCCCTCCAAACATACATCAAGTCCGTGTCGCGGTAAAACTCGCATTTCACGTAAATCCAATTTGTGCGGGCCAGCCGAAAGGGCGACTCGTGGCTGGCCGTAATTATTCACGTGTTATGACATCTCATTAGCATATAATCGGTGAGGCAGTCCCCGATGCGTGAGGCAACGGCGAGGCAATCGTAGGCCATTCACACGAACACCACGCCGTATCTTGATTGAAGCCGACCTATGAAAAAGCGGCCACTAATTAAAAAATAAACCACCGGAGAATGATGGTTCGTGAATTATTCAAGAAAGCGCCCGGAAGAGGTTTGCCTACGTACATGCGCTAGTTACGGAACGCGGACGTGTGTAATTAACGTTTAATGAAAGATTAACGTACATATCTGGGTAAGACATTACAGGAGCCATTCATATGAAAACACATTGTGGGTGCATTTGCTCATACGTATTTGCTATGTAAAACAATTGCAGCGGCATCAGTTACCAATAATAACATGAGAAGGTTATAATTTTTTTCTCATTTACATTGGCATAAACTAAAAGTGGAGACAGACGTGAGTTGTTGAACATTACCCCGTTCATTTTTTTGCAACCTATCTACTGCTGGACATGAGTCTCTACAATTTGCGCCAGATATCCTGGTTCTCCGCTTTGCTCATCCAGCCTTCACTGGCGATCTTCTGTAAGTTGTCAGTCCATCGGGTCAGTGGAGGTCTAAGGCTACGCTTGCCAAGACACGGCTTCATAATTACAGTTGTATCACTAACTCTATGACATATAAATGCTTTCGTGGTCTAGTTATGAGAGCGTAAAGTAAACCGCTCTGTGATCTAGCAGTCGCCAATTCGAACCTTCGGCCACAAATAATTAAATATAGAGCATTTTCATAAGTATAAATTATGATATTGCAGGCTGAATAACGTGATCATCTAAAACAAGATGATTCCATGCTTTGGTTTACTTTAGACCGTGGATCCCGACAGTGTCATAATCATAGTATGGTTGTCGTTATCACCCACCAATGCGCATTAGGCCCGTGTGTTACGGCCTGATCGGCCCATAGCTATGCTGTGTAGGAAACAACCAAGGATTAGAATTTTAAAGGCTGATGATGACGTATACCAATAAATAAATACCAATGCATCATCATCAGCTCATTAAACTTCCCCACCGAGGGGCACGAGCCTACCCGTATAGGGTGAATAAGCCTTAGTCGTCCACGCGGGCCCAGTGCGGATTGGCCGACTTCATTCACAGGTTTTCTCACGATGTTTTCCTTCACCGTAAGAGCGTCGGATTACATATAATTTCCAAAATTCGAACACATTGGTACATGGCGGGATTGGAACTAAGAATGCATTGAAATACCAATGCTTTTTTCATGATTTCCAGAAAGTCATCTGGAAAATAGGTAAATGTGGAAAGCGGCGTGGGAGTTAAACTCCGGCGTTACGGGTTCAGCGCGCCTATCTATGCACATCGCGACCTATTGCGGCGAGCACACCGCGAAGCGAGCAAAATCGCCCCCTTTATTTGCGTAACCATGTACGGATAGAAATAATAAATGTGTAAGAGTATTATTTTTGACTTAAACGCATTTGTTTTAATAGCTTAAGCATAGCTCTCTCCAACGCTCGTTGCGAGACCTTGAGCCTATTGGAGTGCCCAAATTTACTGTCATCGGGCATTGTGCTGAGATCTTCCAACGATTCTTCCACGGCTACGATATTGTCGGCCAGTCGAAGGTGAGTGATGTATTCGCCATTTATATTATGCCAAATCCATGCCATTGCCAATTTTAATCGATGGAAAAATTTTAAATAGTCAAGAAATATTAATTATTCACTGATATTCGTACAGCTATATAATCCAAACTTAGCATAACATATCTGTGATATGATTACTAAACATCGGATAACATACTTATATTTTTTTTGTGAATACAAACATATTACAAAATTTATAAATAGGAAAAAACGAACAAATGCAGTTTGTTACTACCCAATACAACCACGAATGCTTAGGTAGGTATTTTAATTTCAATGCGTTAAAGATTCCTATAAAAAGTGTTCCAGCAACAAATATAATTTCATGACCTTTTATGCGGACGGTACACAAACACATTCAGGGCCTATCTCTGAATCTGTTTTCAGGTTAGACACACGTCAAGACCAACGTACCTGCGTCAGTGGAAACCGTATGTGAAATGACGATTAAGAACAGTTGTAAGTAGCCTTTGTTTGATCGCGGGTCAGATAACGCGGGCTATTGTATCGCTGGGTACTAGCAACGTTTACTTACCTAAATGCTATCAAGTAGTTAGGTACTGTATGCTAAAATGTAGGCAGGGTAGGCGATTTGAATACGGCCATCATTATAAAGCCTTTACTTGTTTGCGGTTTATTTAAAGAGTGTTTTATTACATTTGCATTTGGCAATGAATGTCAAATGATTGAATTTCGTCTGAATAGTTTTTATCACGACAAAATAGTCAAAATATATTTATTCCGTTTAAGCTTAGATTTAGCAATTTTTATTATTATGAACGTCAAATATTGGAAGGAACTTACTACTAAAACTTTACTAGGTATCGGGCTCACGTAAGTACTTACTTCACTTATAGAAGACTCTGTTCTCAATTATACCTAACCTAGACGCTTAGGTAAGTCAATTAACGTCTTGTAAGAAGAGAGTGTTATACTTTTTCGATTCTTCTTATAATCCATTAGCACTCCAGCTAATGTAATAACTGGGTATAATGCTGGGGCCCCAATATTGGGAAATGTCATTAATTATTGGGGCAATGGGCGTTAATTTCAAGTGTAGCTGTCACTGAACGCGATATTTTGAAAAGTTTTAACGTGTTGAAACATATCGTAAAAGTTATCGATCTAATGGCATATGACGTTAGCCGTTAGTGTGGCCCCAGATAAGAGACTTAATGTTCTATATTAGGATTTCTATATAGGGTGACGGGCTAAAATATAGTTATTTGCTTGAAAGAACTAACAAATATACTATATTTTAGCCAAAACGAACAAATTAACCAAGAGCTTTCACTACCAGTTAATTCCGGCGGTTAGGTAAATAATGTAATAACTTTAATTATTTCGGCAAGTGTTTGTACAATTTCATACATTTATATTTGAAGTTGAAGGTGTGGGTGATTGCTTGAGTTTGTGACTCATCACATTTCCCATTAATACTCCCATTAGAACTTATACTTGACTGGATTGAAAAACATAAGATTTCAATTTTTTTTTATCAACTATTTACTATTTTTTATCAGCCATCTTACCTTATGGTAAGAGATGATGCGGCCGATAGATCATGCCTGCCTAGAAACAGCTTATTCATTCTTGCTTTGAAGACGGCTAGGTTGTATTCATAAGATAAAACGTCATTTGCAAAAACTCCAAGAAAACCCGCAGCGTGGTTTTTCCAAAACAAACAAGATGACTTGATAATATATTGTCATATTTGTATATGTAAATTACAGAAGTTTAAATACAAATTAATTTAAGTGATTCCTATTTAGTAGACATCTTAGTTGTTTTTAACATTGAAAGGAGCTATGGAAAAAATATCGTTAAAAATTTGCTCGTAAAATAGTTACTTTACATTGTTTTAAGCTCAAGAACTTCTAGTCAAGTCAGGTATCCTAATGACCATCTTATTGCTAGGTCTTCCACGTTAATGTTGCCTACCCTTTCTTGTAGATCTTTCCATGTTTCAAAGAAGCGAATTACCATTAAAAGAGGTCTTAAGCTGTTTTTGTACGTAATATTCCTATGAAAAATAGTGCACTGAATGATAGCTATGGCTTCATCCATACTAATATTATAAATGTGAAAGTATCTCTGTCTGTCTGTCTGTCTGTCTGTCTGTCTGTCTGTCTGTTTGTTACGCTTTCACGCCTAAACGGCTGAACGGATTTTATTGAAACTTGGTATGTTGATAGTAGGTAACCTAGAATAGGTTTTAGGCTACTTTTCACCGTTTTCACCCCCACCCCTAAAATGGGGGTTGGAAGTTTGTATGGAACATTCCGCAATTTTAGTAGTACGACGCTGAAATTTGGTATGCGGATTATATTACAAAAGAAAAAATATGGCATATTTTTTTTTTCAAAAATCCACCCCCAAACCCTTCAAATAGGGGAGGAAGTGTCATATTCGATTTTTCGCAGTTTTAAGGTAGATTTTATTGAAACTTGGTATGTTGATAGTAGGTAACCTAGAATAGGTTTAAGGCTACTTTTCCCGTTTTCACCCCCCCTCCCCTCAAATGGGGGTTGGAAGTTTGTATGGAACATTCCGCAATTTTTGTAGTACGACGCTGAAATTTGGTTGCGGACTATTTGTCAGAAACGAAAAAATATGGCATATTTTTTTTTCAAAAATCCACCCCAAACCCTTCAAATAGGGGAGGAAGTGTTATTTTCGATTTTTCGCAGTTTTAAGGTAGATTTTATTGAAACTTGGTATGTTGATAGTAGGTAACCTAGAATAGGTTTTAGGCTACTTTTTGTCCCGTTTTCACCCCCCACCCCTAAAATGGGGGTTGGAAGTTTGTATGGAACATTCCGCAATTTTGTAGTACGACGCTGAAATTTGGTATGCGGACTGTTTGTCAGAAAAAAAAAATATGGCATATTTTTTTTTTCAAAAATCCACCCCCAAACCCTTCAAATAGGGGAGGAAGTGTCATATTCGATTTTCGCAGTTTTAAGGTAGATTTTATTGAAACTTGGTATGTTGATAGTAGGTAACCTAGAATAGGTTTTAGGCTACTTTTTATCCCGTTTTCACCCCCACTCCCCTCAAATGGGGGTTGGAAGTTTGTATGGAACATTCCGCAATTTTTGTAGTACGACGCTGAAATTTGGTGCGGACTGTTTGTCAGAAACGAAAAATATGGCATATTTTTTTTTTTCAAAAATCCACCCCCAAACCCTTCAAATAGGGGAGGAAGTGTCATATTCGATTTTTCGCAGTTTTAAGGTAGATTTTATTGAAACTTGGTATGTTGATAGTAGGTAACCTAGAATAGGTTTTAGGCTACTTTTTCCCGTTTTCACCCCCACTCCCCTCAAATGGGGGTTGGAAGTTTGTATGGAACATTCCGCAATTTTTGTAGTACGACGCTGAAATTTGGTATGCGGACTATTTGTCAGAAACGACAATTTGGCAATTTTTTTTTCAAAATCCACCCCCAAACCCTTCAAATAGGGGAGGAAGTGTCATATTCGATTTTTCGCAGTTTTAAGGTAGATTTTATTGAAACTTGGTATGTTGATAGTAGGTAACCTAGAATAGGTTTAGGCTACTTTTTGTCCCGTTTTCACCCCCCACTCCCTAAATGGGGGGAAGTTTGTATGGAACATTCCGCAATTTTTGTAGTACGACGCTGAAATTTGGTATGCGGACTGTTTGTCAAAACAAAAAATATGGCATATTTTTTTTTTTCAAAATCCACCCTCAAACCCTTCAAATAGGGGAAGAAGTATCATATCCGATTTTTCGCAGTTTTAAGGTAGATTTAATTGAAACTTGGTATGTTGATAGTAGGTAACCTAGAATATATATATATATATATATATATATATATATATATATATATATATATATATATATATATATATATATCCTACTTAGGATTATATATATATATATATATATATGTATTTTTTTTTTCGGAAATGGACACCAAACCTTTAAAGTTAGGGGAAGGAGAATCCTACTTAGGGTTATATATGTATATATGTATATATATATATATATATATATATATATATATATATATATATATATATATATATATATATACATATATTTGTTCAGATATTTTACCCAAAAACCTTTATTTTGATATAATATATAAATATATATGTAATTAGTTCTATATATCCACAAAATAGACCTAGAATAGAAGTTTAAACAGTTTACAAGGTAGGAAGCTAAAAATAAGTATGATGGCTATTTGTCATGAACAATAAATCTTGCATATTGAAGTTTTTGCAAACCGGCCCTTAAAGCCTTAAATTAGGAAAGGAAGAAGCAGTGTTGTAGTGTTGAAATTATTCTTTTTCCGAAAAAAAACATATATATATATATAGTTTTTTTTTCGGAAATAGACCCCAAAACCTTTAAAGGTGTGGGGGGAAGCCTATGTATAGTTATATATATATATATATCCACAAAATTGACCCCAGAACCTTTTAAATTGGGGGGAGGGGGGAGAGAGGATCCGTTTTTTGAAATAGACTCCAAAATTTTTTAACTTGGGCGGGGTATTCCTATGTATAGTGATATATATATGTATACATAATTTTTCTTTATAAGTTTAAACAGTTTACAAGGTAGAAAGCTAAAAACAAGTGTGATGGCTATTTGTCATGAACAATAAATCTTGCATATTGAATTTTTGCAAACCGGCCCTTAAAGCCTTAAATAAGAAAAAGAAGAAGCAGTGTTGCAGTGTTACCAAGTGGATGGCTCCACTTTCCTGGTAATGAAAACAGAATAATTTTGTCATCCCGAATTTAACGCGGGCGAAGCCGCGGGCAAAAGCTAGTATTTAATATTTTTGGTTAACCTGGGTCTACGAATTCTGGACTCTTTTTTGTTATTTGCAATTACGAACCTTGACTAGGTAACTAAAAAAATAGAAAAAGAAACAGAAGTATATTTTAATTATACGCTTGTACGTTGTAAGTAATTTATAAAAAAACTATTTTTTAATTTAAAAAAAGAATGTTATAATCGTAGGAGAATTTTTGCTAATACTTTATCGTTTACATACAGAGACGTGTCAAATTACACCACTTTTGATTTGACTCAATATTAAGAGGTGTGCTTTCCACAGGTATCTATATAAAAAAGTTTCAATCGATTAAAACAGAAACAGGCTTGTAATCCAACTTTAATATTCACCCCACCAAACTATTGTTAAGTGAATGAAGCCTGTAGCAAAAGAACAATGCACCGTCACAAAAATCTACCGTAAGATTTCACAAAAGTTTCATTATGTACATCGGACTTAATTTAACCTATTACTATTGGCTATTGTTGGTTTTCGGTTCTCACCGTCATTTAATTACCTAACCGTTCGTAATTAGCGTATTCATAAACGAATTGAGACGATAATGAGGGGCTACTGTCGTCTCTTCTGAATAATGGATGCTACCTAATGAAGTAAGTATTAAAAATGAAATTTTCACTAAATAGCTGCCCTGCTTTACTGGTTACATTGTGTCGAGGTACAATATGTGGTATATACATTCCCACGGACCGTTTGGGCCTATTATATCGAGTAAGTAATATGTAATTTAGATTGTTAAAATAATAATTGATTTCCTTAATTATAAATGTTTCATCATAGCGATATCGGTGGTCGATGGATGGTTGCCGCCCTAAAGGGTGATTTTAGGTTCGACACAAAATTGTGATACAGTATTGAATTTATTGAAATAGAACCGCCACTGTGGTTAGGTATTATGATACTATTGACAATAGTTTCTAATTATGGTTGACATTTAGCGTGTAAATAATAGTTACCTACTTATACCTACATGCAATTTAGTTTTGTTACTTTTAACTATGCATTAGTAAATAGGTATTCGTTTTGCGTCATCCGTTACACGCCCTAAAGTAAGTCCTTGCCAATCATGTGTCTTGAAGACACACTTCATGTCATTTGTTTGAGATAGTTATAATATTTACCTTTACCCCTTGTTTACTGGATTGGTCTTGAAGAAATAGACAAAATCTTAGAGTATCAATAATAGTACTTAGTTATATATACTCTAAGGACAAAATAGTATAAAATTACCGCGTTTTAACATCACAATATTTTAAACAGTAAGGTTAAATGAAAGGCTTGCCTAAATGTACCTACCTAGTTTTATTGAAACCATAGAACAAAACACCTCTCATGTTTTCTAGATGTGATAGAAAATAATTAGGCCACATATAGTCACGCCACTTCACATGCAAAGACCTGGAGCCTTCGTTATACAAAGAAATAGACTAAAATCCAATACTTATAGTAAACATTTGTATAAAATGTCCCCGGTGTGAGGCACGCTAATAACGTCGGTTTACATACACCCGTATTACATAGGCGCGGGCGCGGGTGCGGCAACTGCCGTTTTTTCCGTTAATATATGTAAATGGGAAGCAATTAGGCGACTTAATATACGGGGCAGTCTAGGCAGGAGCGCTCGCGCCCCTTCCGCCGGCGAGCCATATGTCAGGGGCGGGCGGCGCCCGCCACTGCTTTTGTTACTACGCAATGAAACTACAGAACCATCACGCAGTATGAACTGCCTACATTTGAGAGTTTCTGTTCGCCTGTGTGCTGATAGCCGCTGATAACATTCATATCTTGACTTGGAAAGTGATGAGCGTAAATGGCTAGCGCAGAAGTTTATATATATAGGGAATATATCTAGCTTAGTCTTTAATTTTCAAAAATTGGCAATGGAAATATTTTTTCAGGTTGAGACGTCGGCTGTTACACCAAGGGTTCCAGGTTCAATCCCCGAGCATAACAAACATTGTGTGCATGAACATATCTGATTGTATTGGTCTGGGAGTTTTCTACGTATGTATGTATTTACAAAAAAAAAAGAGTATGTTTGTCAGTTGATTAGTACCATACTATAAGCTTCACGCTTAAATTGGGCTAGATGGCGCTGTGTGAATGTCAGTGGATATTTAAATTGATGCTCGTAAGATATAAGTAAGCTTTTGGGATAATTCAACGTATTATAATGGCCAGATGCGTAGGTATTATGTAGCAACTTTGAAATAGATACCTAAATTGGTATAAACCTATGCAATGCCGAATAAATCGTCTTTTGTAGAATAATTGATACGGTAAGTATTTAATCTGGGCATGGGTGCCATATCTGCATATTGTATGTTCTTTGAGACGCACTGGATGGTTTTTTCTTAGGAGACATTTTGATGTCTGCCAGAAATAAAGTTTGTGTTAATTCTAACTATTACGTACATCTACACCTAAAAAAATAAACACTTTCAAATTCACCCGGTATAGGTACGTCAGAGCTGACAGTAGGCATACCTACTATTTTCATAAGCATATTTCTAAGATCAGTATAAAAGTAAGGAATCTTTATATATACGTTCTACACGAGGTTATAATTTGGAGAAGATTTTTTCTTACTTTCTCTCTTCAACCTTTCGAGTCCACTGCTGGACATAGTTCTCCCCTTTTTTGCACCTGATATTCCGGTTCTCATCAAGCCACCATCAGCAATCTACCGCAAAACGGGCCAAAGGATACTAGTAATGGGTAGGACGTATTGCTCACAAGATTTCGTCTTTAAGCATTGTGGAATCGTTGACGTTAGGACATGACGTTGCTTATCGAATGGCGCCAAGCCCAACTAAATCCTCCTACTAGCCGCCTTCTCGAAGTTATTCCGGTCAAGTTGGATGATTTGACACAGGTAAATTTAATCCTGCAACCTCGAGGAAGACGCCATCGACACATAACGGTTGTGGCATGACATGGTCACTGAACATGACTTTAGTCTTGTCCAAATTCATGCCAAGCCCAACTCGTTGGGAAGATTCGTTTAGGCTGTCCGGCATCTCGGCAAGTTCTTCTGATGACTCTCACGATGACGATATCGTCAGCAATTTGACCGTATAAAGTAGGTAGATACTAGGTACTTAATAGTACTTAATATTTTAATTATCTTGATGGGTGGGACAGGTAGTGGAATCACTGTTACAGTAACAACTCGACATATATCTAGAACTGTCGATACTACTAAGCATTTTGGAAAAAATATATTAAAGGCCACTGTAGCCACTTACCTACCAGTAGATGGGCTGTCATGATGAGTAAGTTATTTTTTTCAGCACAAAATGAAAACGAATATTACAATTTGCTCCAGACGTGTCACAAATACCCCTTGTTGCGGTTTACTTCAAACACTATTCACTTTTGTAAGCTATCAATCTTTATTATCTAATAAAAACTTCAAGTAATGAAAAAATAATCGAACATTTTGAACAAGAAAAAGTTAAATGCAAATAAAAAAATAGTAGGGACCTATAACTCAATAAAAATACTTGAAAAGTAATTAAGACCTCAATACGGCAAACCTACTTTTTGTATCTTTTGTAAATTAATGAAGTTACCCAAAGCTAGCCTAGACTTGTCGCTTTATTAGCGGTACCTATATTTATTTTTATTTGAGTATTACATTATTTATAAATATACTTATAGGTAGGTACCTACCCATAGGTAATAATCAGCAAAATAGGATTTTTCAGCTAGGTAACATTCTAAGCAACTCCAAACATAGCCTAGCCTATAGGTAGAGAAAGCCTTGGCATTATTTTAAAACTTTGATCTTTCCAAAAAAAAATTTTTTTCGAACTGCCTACTGCTGTAGGCCGCAGATGGCTTTTACAGCTTCATCGGGCAATTGGCGATGGCAGATGGTTTATAAAAAAAAATACGTTAGATATAAAACAATTATAATTTGAATAAAAAAAAACTGTTACGTTAGTGCATTACATAGAGCATCGATAGTAGAGATATTCACTTCAAAAAAGGTTTTATCGTTTTTCAAAAATCCACAGCCAATTATAAAGTACAGCGCTCAGTGAATTCAGTTCAAGTTAGGCACGTTAGGTTTCCATAGCGATGGATAGCGGGGAGGGGCCTCGCTCGCACCGCCCCGCTGCGCCCATTGGTGCCTGCGCACTCGCGCAATTAGCGTGGTTTCGCTGCGCTTTCACATATTTCCACTGTTTAGTGGTGAACCGTTATGGCTGGCTGGCGTCATTCTACTAACACATAATAATGAAAACTAATGCGAAAAAAAGAAATTTAAATACCATGTAGGGAACTATATTGAAAAAATAGAAATAATATGTAATTTATGAACTTAATTACAAATGCCTACTTTATTCACCCCAAGCACTTGAATAATAAAACTAGTAAAGCCAACAACTGCTTTTGCATTTTTTTTAATATTATTGAATTCAAGTTAATAGGTACTAATTAAAATGCGTATTTCGTCATATATTCTATTATAAAATTAATATCGTGACTAACTTATTTATGTTGTGTAATATAAAATGACGTTTCAAAACAAAATACTAAAGGGCTAAAATTTTTTCCCATCTGTTTTCTTACCTAATTTTTAAAAAGAAAGGAATGTTGCAACTTACCCAAAGGTACAATGTGCGTTAGGTGATAAACATAATATTATATCATCATCAGCTCATTAAACGTCCCCACCGAGGTGCACGGGCCTACCCGTATAGGGTGATTAGGCCTTAGTCGTCCACGCGGACCCAGTGCGGATTGGACGACTTCACGCACAATCTTTGAATCTCTTCGCAGGCGTGCGTGAAGGTTTCCTTACGATGTTTTTCTTCACTGTAAGAGCGTCAGATAACGTACATATTATTTCGAAAATTCGAAAACACATTGGTGGCGGGATTTGAACCTCGCCCGCCCAGGGCAAGTCCACATATTGAACCACCGACGCTCAATTCATATTAAATAATATTGTATGGTTGAATTTAAAAAAATAAGTACCTAACTTTTTGTGAAAATAGTTATTAATATTAGAATTAAAACAAATTATTTTAACTATTCACTATAGTAAGATATAACTAGGTAGCTAAACTTTCACCTTACTTTTATAAGTATTAAATATACGCCGTAGTAATATTATGTTTACGATCTTGTAAAATGCAAATGATATAGAGTAGTTGTTAGTCTAGTTTATACCAACTGGACTTAACAGAAAAAACCCAACAACCTTAATTTATGCCTTTAAGTTCAAATTAAAACATAATGATGTTAACATGTGATGCCGTAATTTATCCTTTGCATTTGGTTTATAAATCTAAATTGTTTTTTTTGCAATATACATATACTAAATAACTAATTTGATATTTTAATCCAAGTAATCAAATAGCAGTTACAACCTTTTTAGAATAAATTTGTTTTTAAAAATGAACTTAATTTTGTGTAACTAATAAAATCTCTTGAAATAAAAGAGATCTTTTTATTCCAATTTAAAAAAAAACACTCCTCTTAAAGGTTCCGAATCAATCGGCTACGAACGCGTGGATCTAAATAAGAAAGAATTGCGTTTTTGTTTACCAGGTAGCTGTCAGATCGTGTGTCGCGTCCTGGGTGGTCTACGAACTGAAATATTTTGAGCACATTATCATGGAAATGGGCAGTGTTTGTTGCGGACAGCTATTGTCGTTGTGACCACGACGAATGTCGCGTGGCCTGCCCCACTAGTTTAACAAGACCCTTACAGACTACCTATCGCATACAAAGTACTGACCATAAAAGGGCTTAATGAGGTCTGAATAAGCTGGTTTTTGGCAGGCAATGTGCTGCATTGCCACCGGTGGGCGAGTAAGCTATTGTGGTGATGGGTGACACCTTATTCTATTGTTTGATTGTCTGCCTCAAACGCCTGTGAAGTGGGTACTAATGATTTGTTATTTATTGCATTTATTTGGAATCTTTGTATCTACACTTTTATATTTTAACTAAGGTACTCACATATTTATATATATTTTATTTATTGAACTGTGAGGAGAACATTACCAGTACATACCTACCTGTAACGTATGTTTAAAAATAAATAACCTTGAACCAAGTTGAAGGCTACAAATTTTAAAAAATACTGTCAAAAAATTCCATTAGGTAGCATTATGATATTTTCAAAATGTTGCATAACAATTCTTTAATCACAATTATTTAATACTAGTTAAATTTACACAGATATTTTATAGCTTGCAGATTTAAAAAATGAACCTCAATTTAAAATACAAACATAGAAACTATAATTCTTCGCTCACCATTAAATGATTTTATTTCTCAGATAACTTTGTCCAAACAAATTTTATCAAAATAATTTTGTTTATTGTTTCACAGCATAAACAAATATCATAATTTCTGTTGTCAATCAACCATGCAAACTTACCTATGCAATTAGTTCTGCCACGATCGGCTCTACATAGAGCCCTCAGGTAAAACTAGTTCAAAGCATAGACAAGTTATTATTCTGTCTCTAACACTGTAGTATTCATAATTATTGTAATCAAGTAGTTTTAGATTATATTCTAATCCATTAAAAATACCAATTATATTCTAATCCATTAAAAATATATTATTTACTTCAATTGTTTAGGTTTTATTGTCACACGTATGAGTACATAAAGTGTTTATTTGTATTACTCTAAGTATTTCGTTTGTATTGATTTATATTAAAAAATATAAAATATTTTTTTTGTATTGATTTATATTAAAAAATATAAAATTTATTTATTTAGGTACAAGTAAGAACTTACAGATTAGTTAAACTAAAAAAATGCTATCCATGTTTATTTATATATAATATACTAATTAATATATAATTCAGTGAGTACATAGTCCGGCGTCCAGTCGGCGCGAGATAAAAGCGGCGTCGACACGCCACATAAATAAATATATTCATTAGGTGACACCCACGCGCTATCGCGACACTAAATCCTGCGTGTCTCAGCCCCTGTCTTCGGAGGCTGTACGACACAACGCCTTGGCTCAAGGAAAATAAAAAATAAAACGCATAAAACGTCATACGGATCCGTAGGAATATGTTTTTTGATTTTTCACGACCCGACGTGACGACCCATTTGGTGTAGCGGTTGAGATGTCGGCTGCTACACCAAGGGTTCCGGGTTCAATCTCCAGGCACTATAAATATTTGTGTGCATGAACATGTCTGCTTTTATGGGTCTGGCTGTTTCTATGTATATATGTATGAACTAAAAAAAAATGTATATAAGTATGTTTTATCCGTTGTTTAGTACCCATAATACAGGATTCACGCTTAACATAGGGCTAGATGACTCCGCGTTAATATTTGTGGATATTTATTTATAAGTATTATTTCTTAATTATTACCCGTAGATAAATTATGATTGTATCGATAATTTAATCAGTCAATCACGTAGCGTGTGGCGCATTCGGTTGACGATTGCGCAAGTTAAATAATTATCGTAAACGAATGGGTAAACGAAATATGTACATATATAACTCGTAGAGTCCTTCCGTGCTTTAAAACGTGGTTCCTGCTCTTGGAACCGTTCTGGAAGACCATGACTATAGAGTCATTAATACTAATTATCCGTATTCGACTTGCTTGGGCTTTGAACACATATTTTTTCCAATATACAAAAATTTCAAGATATGCATCTCTTAAACGACATGTGTGACGTTTATATTTTAATTTCGTCTACCGTGTACAAAACGTATCTTTTATGAAATTTATATTAAAGCAATACTTAACGATTGGAAAAGTTTGCCGATAGTTTTTATTCTTAAACATAAACTTAAATAGGTGCTTTGGTATGGGGATTTTCACCTATGGTAAATTAATAAAGTCATCAGTTTATCTCATTGGGTGATTTTTCACGTTCCTTGGACGCCATTTGAGAACCTTTTCGCCCACAGACATCCGAATATACAATTAGACTGGACAAGCCGCCAAGTTTATAGGCTGTCCCAGTGTCGCAATTTCTTTTCGGTTCTTACCTGTGAAAAGTTATTATATTTCTTGGTATATTTACTGATTCATTGCGATGATGGCATGTTACAATTGCACAGGATGGCAATTTGGAAAAAAACGGTAATTTCTTCTAATATTTGTGCGTCTTGACTCGTCTCACAGAGCGTAAACTGGTAGCCAGTGTATGCTCGTTGAGCTTACAGTTGTCGCACATTAAACGCGCTTGCCCCATCTCTTTAAAAAATTCAAAAAAAAATTGTTCGTGGTGGGTTTTGAACCTGCACCTTTCAGATCGGAAGGCAAAATCCACACCAATGAGGCATCGACGCTCTAATAGCTTAAAAGCTGTATATTCAAATAAATATTAAACAGGAAATTATGTATGAAATTATATGAATATAACAATACTTCTCTCGTTTCTTTATAACACTACAGAACCCTAAAAAATAAACATGGCACCAAAGCCGACAAAGATTAGCCCACAGTTTTATGGCCGAGTACGATAGGTGGATCGATTTAAAATGTATTGATCGTTCCACTACTTTTTGATAGAGATCCAATTAGCCCGTTTACACTTCCTTTTCTACTCATCGAATTCGGGATCCGAAAAGTCTTTTATTGTTTTCGGTATTATTTCTTCTTGGATATAGATATTTAGATAAGTTTGTAATATAACTGTTTTTTGAATCATAATCATTTTTGTTTGTTAAAACGTGAAATTATATAAAATTTTATATACTTTGAATCACAGGTAAAATATACTAAAATCTTTACATAAATGTTATTACACTGTATTATTCTGTTTGAACATAGGACAATATAAAAAAATGGCCATATTATAAGACCACTATTCCTATTCAACCTATCGCAGTCCACTGCTGGACATAGGTCTCCCCCATTTTCGCGCCAGATATCCCGGTCCTCCGCTTTCCTCATCCAGCCTCCACCAGCGACGAAGACCACTATTACCTACATCGAAATTTTGTGTGAGATATTAAAAGCAAATAAATCTTTAGTATTTTATCGATCAAATTACCTTTTAATTCTATAAATATTATATTTACTCAGGTAGCTCTCTAATAGTCTTGATTAAAAGATATCATAATAAAACCAAGAAATATACTGTTATGTTAATAAAAGAAATAATCTTACAACAAAGTTTATTTTTATTACGACGACAATTTAATTTGAATGACCAGTTTGGTGTTGCGGTTGAGACATCGGCTGTTACACCAAGGGTTCCGGGTTCGATCCCCGAGCAGTACAAACATTTGTGTGCATGAACATGTCTGTTTGAAATGGTCTGGGTGTTTTCTGTGTGTAATATGTTTGTATTTACAAAAAAAAATTATATAAGTATGTTTATCCGTTATTTATAGTACCTACAGGCTTCACGCCTTAACTTGGGGGCTAGATGGCGCTGTGTGAATTTCAGTGGATATTTATATTTATATTGTATAATATTTATAACTCATAGATTCCGCTCTATGGTTTTGAGGTAACTATACCTAATGAGATCATATTACATATTTTGAAAACCGTAACTATTTAAATAAATATGTGTCGCTTAATAAAAATATTTACGAGGGGGTAACTTTGACAAAATGAAAACCATAATAGGTATTACTATGCTAACTTAAGGTATTAAAGTTCGGAATTAATATAAGTTTATAACGTTCGTATTCTATATATTGCACGAAGATTGCGGCAGGGAATACCCCTACGCAATCAAGTTTAAATTGCACTACTACCTACTTCAACTCGCTGTATTGTATTTTTAAGCACGGAAAAACCACAAGTCAATTAGGGTTGATACAAATTAAAGAGTACTAAAGTGCATTTACAATCAAAAGAGTTAAGACCTGACTGCGACAGTTGCGTACCGGCTGCGCTAGTGTGGTTCCGTGTAATTATAAAATCCATGCACTGATATGTAGAAATCAAAGATACCTTTCTTAGTACTGTATAGTGTCGATTCCAAAGGCAATTAAATACCTATTCAGATTTAATTTCTTTTGTGTGGTACATGCTAATAGAAGCATTACGGCGGTAATTGTTGACATGTGGAAACATTGACACATGCATTTCTACGTAAATAGAGTACCTTTCTATATTATGCGATGAATAGTGAACTAAACAAAGGTGCTCACAGAAACTCAGTGAAAGGAAGAAAATAACAACTAAATTATTAGCAAATACTTTAGCAAAAACATTAGCCCTAAAAATGATAGTAATATTATTTTAACGTTGATGAAGATTTGCCTGTCGCTAGTCATTATGATCGACCATCGGAAACCACCGGCATATTCCCATCCTAGTCATTAATATTTATAGGATAACTAGAAAGTGAGGTCTTCAGTGCGAGCAATAACACATTCCAACAATGATTCTAGTCTTCGAGTTAATTAGAATGGAACACACCCGACGCCAGTAACTATTAAGCGGAAGTGAGCATGTGTCAACTAGAACCATGTTTAATTACAACTGTACCGGCGCCATGCCGTTGTCTCCAAGCAAGCTAACGAACCCGCGACCGACAGAAAGAGAGAGCTATACATTAAACACCTCCACTGTAAATAAATGGTACAAGATCACCTGCTGCTCACTACGTAATTCTACCGACCGGTGATCACCTGTCCCCTTTCGTACAGTTCAAGCTTAGGCCGAAGCGAACGAGTGCGAGTAGGAGTAGCTTCATTCGCGCACACACCGAAAACGTCGTACATACAATCATAGCGGCATTTTAAAATGTGCTTTGTAAAATAAACGTTTAAGGTTCAATCCGTGTGCGTGTTCGATATTAAAATCTAAGAATGGGACGGAAGGCTGCAATCGAATCGAGCGTTGCTGAATTTTGACGCGTTCGAAAATCGAATTAAGAACGTTAGAGTGAGAGGTGCACAGAGGTTCTATGCGGTGGAGGTAGTTTTTGTTGTTGTTTAGCGTCGGAGATTTTTCCGAGGCGTGCGAATGGGAGTAGGCGCGCGAGTGGCGGCCGGCACACCAAGCGCGCTCTTCAGTGTTCTGGCTGAGCTTCGAGCGAGCGCGTGCGACCGTCCGCTGCTCACTGATACCATATGATAACGTCTTGTGGTCTCGTGGACTGTAGTGAACTTTGGTGGCGCATGCTCTGGTTGATCGCTGTGGTGGGTCGACCATGTTGATATCCGCGGGCAGCGGCCCCACGCCCGAGTTCTCCCCTGCCTCGTGCTGCGCGCCCTGGAAGATGGAGCCGGCGTCTGCAGCGCCTGCTTCTCTAACACAACCGTTAAACATATCGCCAAATGGTAAGTACTAGTTCTTAAAAAATAAATCATTTTAAAATACCTGTAGGTCCTATTCACAAAAAAAAGAAAATTATTTGAGAGGATTTTTAAAGGTGTTCATCTGACTCTATGTACACTCTATTACATTTACTTTAAGTAAACCGTCACATATGTAATTTTACTAAAAAAATGATTAATTCGAGCAAATTTATAGTGCATAAACTGCATGAAAATATTAATATTATTATAGATCATTCTTGTAAACGCGATAGACCTGAAATCATACCAGTAGGATTTTTTTAATCACAATTACACCGTAACCGTTACAAATAAAATCTTTGTGACACTGTGTAGAGAGGTTCAATTGTTATAGGTAGTGAGCTAGCAAATAATATGACCTATGTGCGATTATAAGTAACAAATAGAATACATAACAAGAAACAGATAAAACGTTATCTAAATATTTAAGCTTTACTCAAAAACTGAAGCATGATCATTAAGACAAACTTGACATGTAGCCTGAATGTAAATCTTGATTTAATTTTTTAGGACTGCTCGCTACTTCTAGGATTTTCTATTTTTATTTGTAGTTGTTTTTGTTATTAGTTAATATCTTTCCAATATTCATATTTTCTATATTTTGTAAGACATACTCAATCAATAATTCAGCAATAATCCATGCTGTACTATGATGAATTTTATAGGTTGCTATAAATTTAATACAATATAAAATCAACATTATAAGCCATTTAAAATGTTCAGGATTCACAATTAACGCCATACAAATGAATACTAAGACAGTTACAAGCCACCTGCTTGACAAGTCCTCATGATTTTCATCATTATAAGAATTCGGCCAGTCATTATTCGCGCTAATTTGATTCGTTTTTCCAAAAGTTGTAGGTACCACGCGCCATTTTAGTAATAGGAAATTTTATATGGTTTTATATTTCTCTGGAACCTATTGGAGTCCAGTATTAGTAAAGTAAAGTAAAGTAAAATTTTATTCAGAAAACAATTACAACATTCATTGTTAAACAAAGTTAAAAACAACATTTTTAAAATTATGCAATTGCACTGGATGGAAGCCTACTCTGCGTAGTCAGAACAACCACAGGATGTCTGACTGGTCTTCCGTAACACCGTTGATGAGGTAATAGGAGCCACTACGCCGCGTTCACCAACACAATGGTCTACAGCTATATAAAAAAAGATACAGATACATAAAAAGCAATTTATATACGAACATAAATATTCATACGGATAGATTATAAAATATAAAATAACTTGAAACAAATACAAAATAATATTTAAATTATGAACCCATTCCCGCCTAATTTTTGAGTTAGTTTCTTTTTGCAATTTAAGTAAATGAAGTATTGGATATAAATCTCCCACATTTGGCGCCAGATACGGCATTTCGCTTTCCTCATCCATCCTTCACTAGCGTCCTCGTGTAATCGGTCACCGAACCGTAGAGTAATAGTATCCAATTTCAAAAATATATGAATAATAAGTATTCTGTATCTGCCTATAGTAGGTATAAGTGATTATATTACTGAGTAGGGATGGAAATTATTGGAGGAATCTATGTTCAACCATAGTTCTTGTGGCTGTTGATGACAAAAATGAAATATGGAATATTATAATGTATAACAATTATTGTTTTTATATTGCATTTATAAAAACATAGCTCTTGAAGTTGTGTTGCGTATATATTATAATTCTTTATTAATTTAATTGACTGCTATTATTCCGTTCATATTAAGTCTATTGTGTTTAAAAGAACACAAGATATATGATTTCAATCATGCAATTATTTACAGTTTGCAACAACAATGTATCATGTCAAACAGCTATGCCTACACATGATCCGTTCCAATGAAACGTCAATGTAGAGTTATAAAGTCGGCAGCTATCTATTATGCGAGTGGTTTAATAGTATTTGTTTCTTTATACTTTGATCCAAAACAATTATGAAGTTCATAATATGTTCTATGGTATACAGGTATATTTCTTCCGTACAAATTTTTAAAAACTATAGTACATTAAATTATAGTTTTACTACATTTTTAAGCGAACTTCAAGTTTACAATTAAAATACTAATTAATAATACTTATTCAGAATCGTTTATTTCAGTACGTAACATTATTCTTTCCCGATGAAACAAACAAGAATTCGGAGTCGAATTTATGACAGTAAGCTAAAACTACGCGTTGTGATAAAATCTGCATTTGTACTTCAAATCCGAGTTCAATAATCAAAATCTCCTAACAACACAAACTGCCAAGCTAAATGTACCTGCCAGGGGTTCAATTTGAGTTCAGTACTAAATACGTAAAATTGGGGAAAGTCCTAGTCAGATGTTTATTAAAAGGCAAAACATGAAAGTATTAACCAGTTGCATTACTTACATTTATGCAAAGTTATAAACAGGAAAATAAAATTGTTATGATATGTTAAAATTATGCCGTCAAGCAGTGCAATTTTCTGATGTTTATTTTTACACCGCACTAAAGTTAAGACACTTGAACGGTTAACATAATTTATTTATTTGCCAGACAAGCATAAAATACACGTTTTAATTTCACAACTCCGATTCCAAGGATGTTACAATGGTTTGTGCGATATGAAATAATGAAGTGAGGTGATCTATAAAATTTAATGTAGTAACGATTACTGCAGTGCTTGATCCACTTAAATTTAAGAGAGAATATGACCTACGTACATTATTATGTACAAATAAACTTTATTTAATTCATTTAAAGCACTTGGGGTAATGCCATGATTTTATAAAGTCCCTTCGTGCTTAGGTGGACATTTTACCGTTTAGTTCAAGCATGTTATGTAGTATGTTCATGTTCATGTGCATGTAGGATGATATACTTTAAGATACACCAATCAGCATTGTTATGATAAAACCTAACCTCCGAATAGTTATATAGTTTGAATACCTTTACCCTAGAATGATTCTCTTTGGATGGTTTAATGAATATAAATTGAATGTCGCTTGCACGCTTTAACGCAATATTGCAACTAACATTGTTAGATATAATTTGATTTTTAAACTTACTAAGAAGACTTCATTATAATATTGTTTAAAACTAAAGTTTAATTAGAAAGCTATTTAGTTTTAAGGTTAAAATGTAATGTACATATAATAGATCCCTGAGATTATTTATCAAAAAAAGCTGTTTTATAAAGTTCTAACACGAACTGTCTTACTTTATGTTAAACGGCATAACATTGATGAGTTTACTTTTTTATTTGATTACCCGAGACGTAGGTTTTAGCCTAAATTGATGTCAATCGGTCGTATCTTAACGAAATATTAGATTGTATTTTAACGTCTAAGTCAAGTTTTTGATATTGCAGTTTCAATCAACTAAATATTTAAAAATCATCATCGCGCCATATCGCTCTGTTGTAAAAAAATAAACATTTACAGGCCTTATTAAAATCTTTACCACCAGGTTTATTCTAATTATAATATTGTCTTACCATGACACCTATACGATAAAAATTATTTCTAGTGGTTATTCACGTTGCGATTGTCATTTGTCATCCCATCTGCCGCGATGAGACGGCGAAAAGCGCACCGAACACTGCGACATCGTCGGCATAGCAGTAACGAACCGATTGCTATGTCGATACCACCAATTAATCGTTAGATCACTCGTTAGATTGTCCGGTAGCGTTTCCGGTGATGGTTGCTCAATATTCGCCTGCTGATTTAACGATACGCTTTGAAACGTTTTGATTAACGATAGCAAACAATTGGACAGATAATATTGGCGGTTATTACGGTCACGCCCTTTTATATAGCAATCTTTGATTTATGCTGATAATTGCGTATGAATCTATGTGACTATGGTTTAACTTACCATTTTTTTAATATAGTGATATATCTAAACTATAACCTTATTAATAAATGCCTAGTGATTAAATTATAGGCTCTGAAGTAGCTATATTTAAGTTTTAATAATATGGTATATACAATTAAAACTTACACAATTTTAACTCAAAATAAAATTGTATTTTTCTAAGGTTTTACACATTTAATAATACAAAATCATAACATAGTTTCAGTAAAATAAAACAAAAATGTTACTTTTATAATCACTAATTCATTGACACCATCAACAGTATTAAACTGAAGAACAAATGGTTGTCATTCAGCAGTTTTGAGTTCTGTGGAGTTGTTTATATTCATCACCAACATCATCGGCCTATAACAACCTAGTGCAGGGTACAGGCCTTCTGGCACAGTATAGCTATGGGGAGATAAGTTTAATTATCGTATTTTTTTAATTTTCATTAAAAAATACGATCAATTTCAAAATGGCAATAGCAAAAAGTTGATTCCATTTGAATACATCAGTCATTAAACAGCTGAATAATTTAACAGTTATTTGACATTTTTCAAATTACATGAGTAAATATAACTACTACAAAGTACTACCTACAAAAATATGTTATTATAATAGCATGTTAATAAGTTATTCTCTTTTAGCTAGTGTATTATTATTTATAATGTACGAGTAGGCATTTTTTTTTAACGGTTGGTATTCTGCTATCGAGCATTTGCAAACGACATGGACACTCTTTACCCATATTAAGAGAAACTTGGTATGTTTTTTAATTGTCCCTCACTTCGGTTGGTATGTGTCACAATTAATAGATGAATTACTTCAGCTCATTTCACATTACTTCAACCACAAATATCACTAATGAACCGTATTTTCTCTTTATTTTTGTTCTAATAATAAAAAAGTACATAAGAATTTGGGTTTTGTACAAATTCCATGAATTGATACCATTTTGAAATTTCTTGTTCAGTATTATTAAGGTGTATAATCACATATTTGGATATAATAGATGACTATTTATCTTGAGGTAGAGAAGGGTTTTGCTATGATCTCGACACCTGCACGAAGAGTGGGAAATGGCAGTAAAACGTTATGTTGAATTTTGAAGGATAGAGTGTATAAGCTACTCCCCGTTGTTTCAGTTAAATGCTTTGCCTCTAAAGCGCTGATTACGGTACCCGCAGAATAGTAGTTGAGGCAACAGTATTACTATCTGCTATCACATCATGGCACATTAGTGTTATAAAATAAATTACATTCTTATATTCAATTGACTTTGCTAACAAAGAGTTGATATTGGCAAAATGAAGATTAAGTACTTTTTTTTTAATTGGGCGGCCCTTAAAAATTGGAGTAGTAATACTGGTTTTCAAAGCATGCCTATATTTGTCGTATTTTGAGCAGACCTCAAAGATGAAAACTATAGGTACCTTCGTCAGTGGTAAAAAAGTGAATAATACAGTACCATTATTAACACTACTTGTATATTTTTATTCACCATAGAGAAGATAATAATAGTTATAAAATGTATAGTAAATATATGTCGTAAACAATTATAACAAGTAGTTCTAATTTTGTTTTGTAATTGGTCAAGTATTTTACAAGTAGTTCGTAGTTTAGTTAAATTTCGATAATTATTGTATTATAATAAATTAGGTCACTATCCTAAATACTTCAACGCGAACCAATCTCTAGCTGGTGTCCCATCTGCTCGCTTCTCGCCACCTCAACTAAGTCATCATCCACCTGTTTGATAGCCAGCACACACTTCTCTATTCCATAGTGACCATCGAAACCTTTTCACCCATTGGCTAATCCGCAAGTATGCAGTCGAAGGAAAACAATAAAAAATCAATTATTTGCAGGAATTTTTACCCCTATAAATCAAGCAGTTAATCTCATTACAGTGTTTTTAATTAATTAATATAGGCTAGTTATATAATCATGTAAAAACAAAACTTCTGTACATTTAGATGTGTCACTCCATAGTACATTATCATTAAGTTGCCACAATAAACCGTTTCACGTCAACTCTCATGTCGAGAAGTTTAATCAGGTGCGTTAATAAATCTAATTAACATTTAAATGGTGATCACGCATAATAATCAGGTGGCTTTGTATATGAAACGATGCCCTTAATTAGTTGACAATAGCTGTAATGTATTAATGAGCCATAAAGTCGGTTAACACATCCATACACGATATTTATGTACAAAACTAGGCACACTTGTTCACACCGTACGGACAGGAATGACGCAAGCGGCGAATACTGATGCTAAGGAATCAACAGGGCATACCTCCGACATATTATTCAAGTTTTTATGTTCCGCAATTATCGCACAAATAGGACAGCCATTATGGTCATGAATACATCGAAAAGTGTGGCAACATAAGATATGGCTGGAAAAGCCATAACATTCCATTGCCTCAACAACTGCCGAATATTTAGGCTCTGGTAACCCTGTGATATGCACCAGAGTTATTTTTTTAACAGACTTAAAAAAAGAGGTTTCTCAATTCGACCGTATATATGGTTCTTATGTTCGTTCGCGGATATCTTCGTCCGATTGTGATGTGTGACCATAGAAACATTTTTTTATGATTGTTCGCGGATATCTATATCGTATACGAACTGATTTTGATTTCTATGCTTTCTAGCTTTTTGTTTGAATTCGGTATATTTTGTCATAAAAAAATAAGTTACAACAAAAACATTATAACTACTTTCATGGTAAGTGACAACTGTCACTCATACCCTTGTGATGAGACCACAGATATTTTTTGAAATAAACCGTATAAGTATGTTTATCCGTTTATTAGAGTACATTTTACAGGCTAAATGCTTAGTTGTGGCTAGGCGGCGCTGTGTGAATGTCATTGAATGTTTATTTATTTATATTATTTATTATACGAGTAAGTATTGAATAATATACAGTTCCTATTCTGATGACTAAATTAGACGTAAACAGATTTTAGACATCAAATTCCAAACACCTTACAAATTAAGGCCAGAGTTACAGTAGCATTGAGCAATAGTTACACTATTCTATTTTAACGACCCATCTAGTGTAATGGTTGAGACGTTGGCTTTAACACCAAGGGTTCCAGGTTCGATCCTCGGGGAGCACAAACATTTATTTGCATGAACATGTCTGTTTGTAGCGGTCTGGCTGTTTTCTATGAATTATTAAAAAAAAAGGTATGTGTATTCGTTGTTTAGTATCCATATTACAGGCTAATGCTCAGTTTGGAGCTAGATTGCGTTGTGTGAATGTCAGTGGCTATATTTATACGTATATAAAATTTATATTTACATATTTCTATATCAAAAGAAACTACGTACCCAATCATGTATTTAGCTGATGTTTCTGTTTTAAAAGGGCATTACTCAAATAAAAAATACGTAGGAAGTGGCAGAAGGATTCAACAGTATTATTATTATTGCTGAATAGGCAATAGCCACAGCAATATGGCGTTTAAAATTGGTCACATGTACCGAGAAGCATAAAGTTTTTGGGGGTCCGTAGCCTAATGAAAAGAACACGGAATCCTTGTCTTTCTGTCTGTTCGTCCATCCATATGTCACACGATTTTTTCTCCGAAACTATTACCTAGCAGTCTGTTCAAACTTTATAAGTACAATATGTATTCTGTGAACCGCTATAAGCACATATATCTCGTTGTATTGAGATATCTGTGGCTATAAGGTGACTACTATCTGCATGTATCACTGTACTAGAACCAAAACAGTAGCTATGGCGCCTTACAAAAAAAGATGAAATAAAAAGTAAATTTAATTATGTTATTGAAATTCATGAAAGTGTAGTAATTGGCGGAGCGTAAACTAATTACGTACAAAATAGGCTTAGTACGTGCGTTACAAGTTTGAACGTTTACAAAAAAGAATTCAAAGAGCTATGTTGGTGAAAAAAAAAACTGCGGAAAATTTAATGACAATTGGAATCATCGTGGTGGTAAAAGTATCAATTAGACGTTCAACAATTTTTTATTGTCACTAAAAAGTGTTTACTATGAACGTAATTTCAGAGAGTTTAAGCTAACATTTATTGAAAAATGTGTTTAAGTCAGAGATATTAACATGCAACGGGGCTAGTCAACTTCGTGGGACTGTCTGCTTCACTTTTTTCATGTAAAAAGATCTCAGCTACATACAGCGACATCCGCGAGTGACGTCGCCATGATTAAGGCTGAGGTACATTGTGTCCTCAAACATGGCTAACCACACATTGCATATTCAATGGGACGATTCGCGAAGATTTAATAGCCGGTCCGGCCGGCGAGCGGCGGAAGTGAGCTTTTAATAAATAAATCAAACCGCCTACCGCGATGCAGTTTTTACCAAGCTCGGTATGGTAATGAGCGTGGCCAATGGGAATTACATCGATTATCGAACATGTTTTGAACACTAAATGGTTGAATTGTTTCTGTAATACATACACATTAACTATTTTACTCTATTTTATCGAGAAGCTTGTTAGCTTGAAGATTAACAATGAATTATATTGCTACTCGTAAATACTAAAGAAATCTAAACACACATTGATGAGGTGCTCGTTAACCAAATGCTTCTCCTAAGTAGGGCTTGAATGCACACTACAAATATAGAAGGAAAAAGTATTTTTAATAATAATTTAGGTATACGGCTTATCAGCATTCATCCGTTAGCTGACTTGAGTTTAATTGTTATATTTACTATACTATTTATCAACATTAATTAAGACTCACTTGTTTATGTCATACTGAACACAAAACTGCCAAGTAAAGCATGCTCAAGATATGTCATATTGTTCACTCTACAACAATAGGTAAAGTTGTATGTGTTACAGTGAGATATTATGTATTTATTTTTAGTAACTGTAAACAGGTAGAGGTAATTTTAAAGGCCTTGAAATTTGCGTTTTTCGTCACAATTACCATATTTAACCTACTTACACTAGATTCGTTTTGAACTGGACGGTTTTCAAATTTGGAATAATTAGTCTCTTATGGATATATGAGCATTTTGGGTCTTTCGCAATTGCTGTATATAGTTACATATCCTAAAATGGAGACACTTTCTACTGTCCGTGCATTGATCTTTGTCTGATTCTGTGTGACTAATATTTGATTCCCAATATCCAATACATCTTTATTAAATTAATATTTGACAGCAGAGAGTGATAAACATTTTTGTATATTATTTCAATAACCTTACCATAGCAAAGATATGAGATGATTCGACTTTATTGCAATAACACTATGCGCGTCATCATATTCATAAATACTCGTGATTATTATAAAGAAATTATTTTATTACATTGCAGAGGATTTTGTTTAATCATCTGCCATTTGTAAATAATACTACTGATAAAATAGAAAAAAACACTCGTAAGCAATAGCAATTGAATGAAATTTCTAAGGATTAAATGGAACAGCGATCACCAGAACAAGATAGGCGTGTTATTTTATGGAACGGTCAAGAATCGGATTCATCATCATCATCATCATGATGTTTTTGTTCAAATATATTATTCCGTGCCCATTGTGCTTTCGTGTTGTTAATCCCTTCTGTGTGTGTGTGCGTGCATGCGTGTGTGTTTAGTGTATAAGCTCATTCAACGTCCCCACCTAGGGGCATGAGCTTACCCAAAAAGGTTACAGGACAATTTCGAAATGACATCGGTACGTGCCGGGATTCGAACCTGTACTCTCCAGATAGGAGGCAACGGTCCCACACTAAGAGCTACCGACAATCTTCTCGGATTAATAAAGTCAGGCAAATAAGTGTGGAAAGTCATGTTCGGCACGAATGGGTCGACCAATGTGATATTTTATAAAACAAAACAGGATAACAAAATTCACTGTCTTAATTTTTAGTAAAAAATATGCATTATGACTTTTATAAAAGGCAATCTAAATAAAATAATAGCAAAACGCTTTGACTAAACATATTTACAAACATGTACAATAATACTTGTTTTTATTAGATGTAAAACGTTTAGGTACCTATACTTACCTATAGCAGCCTGCTCCTTCAAGGTGAACTATTATTTACTTAAAGGTTGAAAGGACGCTATAAATATTTTGTATTATAGTAACATTTCACTATCTAAAATTATCACTTGTCTAAATGTTTTTTTGCTTTTTTATGTAACAGCTTTTGGCTTTGTTTATAACGCACACAAATATCTTTGTTGGTAATGCAGTCACCATAGTAAAAAAGTGGAATTTATGCTACCAACTAAAACTTATATTGCAAAAAGGCGATTCTATTCAGTATGTCAGTAAAATACGATTTTCAGATCATTACTGAACGACGAATAACAATAACGTTAATCAACTATATCTAATGTGGTATTTTTGAAGCTAAGCTATAAACATTATATTCTTACTTGTGACATCCTTCCTAGTTATATTTACGCAAAAAAAACATAAGTTTTTATCGATCAAAACTAACATTACATTTGCAATATTTCGGAAGTAGCTTGAAACAATTTCATACACAATTTAACCCGACACCAAAGTCCTAATTTCAATACAGAAGCGAGTAAGAACGGTCTTTAACCGATCTGATATCCCATAATACGCGTATATTTTAAAAGGTTTCAAAAGAACTGCCGTTGAATATAATACCCAATCATAAAGGGATAGAGCGCACTTCGATCTTGTATTGAAAATTTACACGAAAGGTGGTAATTTTCCGCCGTGTGATGACATTAATGACTGCGACTCCGGTACAACAATTTTTTTTTTGCATAAACTGTTTCACATTCGGGCGATCTCGATGTTCTTGCGCGCTTCCCTTCGCATCACTTTACAGTTTAAGCGCTCGCGCAGTGTGTCCGTAAACGATCCGTTTGTTTGTATAACTACTGCAAATAATTATTTATATTGAATTCTATCGCTTTACTCATAAAGCAAATCCATTGATAATGACACCAATTAAACATATAGGGTCGTTAAAATTATCTATCTTATTGGGCACAGGCATCAGAGGGAATATAATTAGTTGGGACCTTTCGCTTGACAAC
>PQWD01003801.1:0-19258 GCA_019425675.1 Leucinodes orbonalis
CGTGTCCGGCGGCAGCGTAGTAGCACAGACCGACGTGTCGCGGCGGCAGTAGTACAGTACGTACGTGTCCGGCGGCCAGCAGCGCCAGTAGGGCGGCCCACAGGCGGGCGCGAGGCGGGCGCCGCCAGTAGTACAGTACGTACGTGTCCGGCGGCCAGCAGCGCCAGTAGGGCGGCCCACAGGGCGGGCGCGAGGGCGGGCGCCGCCAGTAGTACAGTACGTACGTGTCCGGCGGCCAGCAGCGCCAGTAGGGCGGCCCACAGGGCGGGCGCGAGGGCGGGCGCCGCCAGTAGTACAGTACGTGTCCGGCGGCCAGCAGCGCCAGTAGGGCGGCCCACAGGGCGGGCGCGAGGGCGGGCGCCGCCAGTAGTACAGTACGTACGTGTCCGGCGGCCAGCAGCGCCAGTAGGGCGGCCCACAGGGCGGGCGCGAGGGCGGGCGCCGCCAGTAGTACAGTACGTACGTGTCCGGCGGCCAGCAGCGCCAGTAGGGCGGCCCACAGGGCGGGCGCGAGGGCGGGCGCCGCCAGTAGTACAGTACGTACGTGTCCGGCGGCCAGCAGCGCCAGTAGGGCGGCCCACAGGGCGGGCGCGAGGGCGGGCGCCGCCAGTAGTACAGTACGTACGTGTCCGGCGGCCAGCAGCGCCAGTAGGGCGGCCCACAGGGCGGGCGCGAGGGCGGGCGCCGCCAGTAGTACAGTACGTACGTGTCCGGCGGCCAGCAGCGCCAGTAGGGCGGCCCACAGGGCGGGCGCGAGGGCGGGCGCCGCCAGTAGTACAGTACGTACGTGTCCGGCGGCCAGCAGCGCCAGTAGGGCGGCCCACAGGGGCGCGAGGGCGGGCGCCGCCAGTAGTACAGTACGTACGTGTCCGGCGGCCAGCAGCGCCAGTAGGGCGGCCCACAGGGCGGGCGCGAGGGCGGGCGCCGCCAGTAGTACAGTACGTACGTGTCCGGCGGCCAGCAGCGCCAGTAGGGCGGCCCACAGGGCGGGCGCGAGGGCGGGCGCCGCCAGTAGGACCCGCGCCGCCCTCTCCCCGCCCGCCCCGAGGCGGCTGCCGAAGCGTTCCGCTATACCGGACAGGGCGCTGTACCACGCGCTCCTGTTCCACAATAATACACTTTATAGCCCACAGTCATTATATAGCAAAACGCGTCGGTGGCTCAATGGTCACCATGTCTGAAGAATGCTGTGCCAGTTTCCAGAAGGCGTTGGCTGCGAACAGACCCTCCAGCTTTGTCCACAGCCACTCCTCATGGGCCGGAGGTAACTGCTGTACCATATTATATATATATTGCAATAACCCAAACCATGTCCTCAATTCCGCTAATTTTCCTCACATTACGACACTTTACAATCCAAGTGTAAGGTAAAACTTTTATGTTAATAATTTAAAATGATAATTATTATTGTATAGTAAAATGAATTGTCTAATGATGATACCAATTGAAATATTACATTAAACAAAACGAATATATGCAAAATTGTAATATTGATACTCTTACGACCCATTTAGCGCATTTTATATTTAGCAGAATTGGGGTCCAGCAGACTTCGCTTACTTTTCCCATCAAACAATACCTGATCTGCATAGACGAATGTTGTGCCAATTTCCAGAACGCGTTGACTGCGAACAGAGCCTCAAGCTCTGTCCACAGCCACTCCTCATGGGCCGAAGGTAGCTGCTGTACCAGACACAGCAGACTGTGGAGACTGCTGGAAGCCAAACGCTGGAGCTGGAGCTCTCGGTCCGCTGGATTGTCGATTCTGCGAATTTAGTGGTTATCAGCTTCATCATCAACTCGTTAAACGTCCCCACCGAGGGGCACGACTCTCCCCGTAATATCAGCCTCCCCGGGGTGTATAGGCCTTAGATGACCACACGGGCCCAGAGCGGATTGGGATTGGCTTTCAGCCTATAACGTCATATTTCAAGACATAAGCCCGTTCAAACAGCACAGCAAACATAAGATACTAGCTTTTGCGCACTACTTAGTCCGCGTGGAATAGGTACTTTGGGCTAACGCTAACTTTAACCTGCTACTTCGTTTATATAGGTGAGTTGATGCGATATCTAATAAGATATTCATTGAAATCGAATGATATAAAGGGCACATAGTTTAAAATTAAATACTTGTGATGAATACGTATTTATGGAAACACTTTTGCCAATAATGCTAACGAACAAAAAAAAAAGGTCATAGCTATCCTTACAAAAATTAAAAATTTAAAAAAACCCCCGACACAGTAACTTAAGTAATTTCCCTTTAAAAAGTAAAAAATAATAAAAGAAACTTAATGTTAAAGTACAAAGAATCTATTAATAATTCTTAAAAAAATAACGTTGCGTTGGGGGACCGCTCCTAATTATTTCTTTCTTATCTACGATATTTTTTATATCAAGTTCAGTCCCCCAACGCGACGTTTTTTTTTTAGAATTATTAATAGATTCTTAGGTACTTTAACATTAAGTTCTTTTATTATTTTTTACTTTTTAAAGGGAAATTACTTAAGTTCTTGTGTCGGGGGTTTTTTAAATTTTTAATTTAATTTTTATTTCATACTTTTATAGGTAGGTTAGGTTAAGTTAGATTATAGTATATTAGAATTTACTTACTACAATTTAAGGTCGAGCTCGTTCGCTATTTTACTTATTAATTACTAGTTTTTCTTACTATAAATAGGCTAAAGGTCACATTGTTACTGATTCCAAGTATATTTGCAGTCATTCGGTTACTCTCCCCACTTTCACTCCTCACAACTTTTAAACGGCTCAACCGATTTTCATCAAACATATCTAAGAACACTCGCACATAAGTCACCTTTAATACAAAAAAAACTAAATTGAAATCACTGCATGCGTTCGGGAGTTATGATGCCACAGACAGACACGTCAAACTTATATATATTTTGCGTCGGGGGTTAAAAATAGACATTTATGCTGCCGCAGACTTTTTTTAGTACTAAGCTCATTCAAACAAACAAACTTAAGCTTTACAATATTAGCAGATGATCGAAGCTAATGGAAACCGATGAAGTATCACATCACGAATAAGTAATATTCGCCTAAAATATTAATTTTAGGACCTTTTAAATCGCATCATCACGAGCTTTAAACGTCCCACTGAGGGCCTTCCCGCACAGCATATCAATATATGGGCCGCCTACCACTCCACGGGCTCACTGCTGATTGGTGGGGGTATCGCCTAAGCTAGTATTTCAATTTTTCTTCGGCATATTTTATTAGTGAAAAAAAATATTATTTTTCTCAAAATAACTTTTTAATTATTACACTTTTTCAAAGGTTTTTTAAGTCGGCTTCTTTATAAGAGCCTATCCATTAAATTATAAAATTCCTTCCTTCCTAAAAAAAGATGCCTTTGGGCGGTGATCTTCACTGGGCGGTCTGGAAAACTATGAATAGACTGCGGTCAGGTGTTGGCCGGAGCCGTGAGAATCGGGTAAGAGGGATATTCCAGAAGCAGTCTGTGCGACTGTGGTGCCCCTCAGACAATGGAACACCTGTCTTGCCCGAACTGTCCATCTTCGTGCGGTTTCCAGGTTGGTTGGCAAATAAAAGGGCGATCAACAGGGTCCAATATTGGTCGCATTATCATATTTAACTTGTGTATGCATATCTACTCAATAAAAAGAATAAAATTTCTTGATAAACACCGACCTGTTTAAAATAGCCTTATCACCAGCACCAATAAGGTTCTCCTTCAGGTACGCCATCACCTCCGCTTTGCAGAAGGAGATTACCTCCGGAAGCTTATTGCCGGGGAAGGTTGCCTGAAAACATAAAATTTTTCTTTTATTCGTTGCATTTCGAACAGGCTAAGATCATTGACCATGCTGCCTCGTCAATAGTTGATATTCTTTTGCTTGATTCATGAAAAACTAAGTAATGATGAAGAGTGATGATCAAAATTATGGTGATGTACGATAGATGATATATACCCTACTAGTTTTAGAAAAGTCGTGGGACTTTACTGAAACCTTACGCGGACTTCTTGAGACAACTCAAAGTGACTATTGTACTGTTTTGATTCTTTGCCAACACTTGCACTTGTTCACGAACACTCAACGTTTAATAATCCACCATTATTACAACATTTGAATAAACACAAATTTTAGTAAATAAAACAAAACCGACGACATGACATCACTTTTCCACATGTGCCTTGCGATCTCTGTAATGATTGACTTCTATTAATCAAAAGAAAATTTAAAAAAATGAATTTATTTAATTTAGATCCTTATAGAACATGTATGTATGTGAAATGAAGCTACCCCATTATAATATACTAGCTTTTGCCCGCGGCTTCGCTCGCATTAAATTCGGGATAACACGGTACTTACATTTATCACTATACATAGGATTTCCCCTCCCTCCAACTTTAAAGGTTTCGGGGTCAATTTCAGAATATTTTTACCAAAAAATATGTTATAGTGAGCTAACCTTAAAAGATAGACATATGCTGTCGCGGACTTTTTTGTAGACCTTTAAAAGGAGAACAATACTCTCATACATGACTTTTGTGAAACTTTAACCGTTTACTCAGCGTACGCAGCGGAAGCTCCAAGTATGAAAAAATACCCCTGATTTTGAAACATTCTTCATTGCTGCTCCGCTTCTATTACTCGTAGCGTGATGATATATAGCCTATAGCCTTCCTCGATAAATAAGCTATCTAACACTGAAATAATTTTTCAAATCAAACCAGTAGTTCCTGAGATTAGCGCGTTCAAACAAACAAACTCTTCAGCTTTATATATTAGGATACCTAGCTTGTATAACACGATTCTCTTCTCTCATTTCGTTTTATGAAATCGATTTAATCATGTCAGGGATCCATGAATTTAGGTGACAGTTCAGTCGTATACTTCTTATTTAAACATTTTGTACTATCTCAAACTGTTACCTGTAATGTGTTTTTATGCAAATAAATAATGAAATAAATGGCTGGTCCGACTTTGACGAGATTATTACTGGCATAAAACAATGTTATTCCAGGGTATGTTGTATATTGTATTGCACTATGTAACTGAGTTCAAATTTTATTAATTTTATCTTAATGATTTTATGAATTCTTGCAATATTTCTAGTTCAACTTTATTAAATGTAGCGCTCTTTAGTGTGTATAAAATTACCTTTAAAGCTCTTAGGCATACATAATTTTGGATTGCAATCCCGTTATGTACTTTGCATAATTCAATAATATTCTTGTTGATTGTAATCTGTTTTGTATGTTAATAAATAAATAAATAAGTATGTAAGTAACCTGTAACGCGTGGTGTGCGAGTGTGGCGGCGGGCGCGTGGTCGTCGTGTCTGGCGGTCAGCCACGCCGGGAACAGCGCCCGCAGGCGCGGGGCCAGCCCACGCCCAGCCACACGCGCCACACACGACTGGCATAGCTGCAACACAATACTTATTCCCTGAACGCCACCTGGCGACCATTTTTTATGTTATAATTGAACAGGACGATCAGGACGCTCAACTGATGGTAAGTGATACGCCACACCATGACAGGGCGGCATTAAAGAAGACCAACAATTGATAGACAGTAATTATCCTCCATCAATGTCGCACTGCGCCCGTCACCCGAGACAACAGATGTCAGGTCTCCTATACCCGGTAATTTCACTAGCTACAGTGCCCTCATCCCGAAACACAAAAGTGCATAACACTTCTGTTTCATCTGGCACTGCGGTGGTACCTACTAGACGACTCAGTATCGAGTCTACCATCTAGTACCTTCAAGACGAGAGCGACATCATTAGCTCATTAAACGTCCCTACCGACGGGTACGAGCCTACCCGTATACGGTGTATAGACCTTAGTCGTCCACGCAGGCCCAGTGCGGGTTGGACGACTTCACAACTTTTGAATCTCTTCGCAGGCGTGCGCAGGTTTCCTCACGAGATTTTTACTTCACCGTAAGAGCGTCGGATAACGTACATGTAACTTCAAAAATTCGAAATCACACTGGTACGTGGCCGGATTTGAACCTCACCCCTTCCGGTAGGAGGGCAACGCCACCGAGGCAAGAAGAAGAGAGCGTATTCCCACTTAAAAGGCCGGCAAAGCGTTTCTTCGCCCACTGGTATTGCAAGTGTACATGGGCGACGGCGTCATTTGCCGTCAGGTGAGCCGTCTGCTCGTTTGCCTATCTAGCTATCACATTGAAAAAAAAAACAAACAATACAGTTTCATTCATATATTAAGGACAAAAAATGTACTAATATATAGTTAGTCTCCACAACAAGGTGTTACAGTCGGAAATATAATTTTCTACTTCGATATACATATCATAGCGTCCACTTGCTAACCATAATGCCAATGTACCCTCGAAAATATTTATTGACATACCTGAGCAGCCTCCCGAACCTTGCAGTCGGTGTCGACCGCGAGTATCCTGTAGAAGTGCGCCCAGCTGGGCAACACCGCCGTGACATCTTCTATTTTACTGGCGCACACCAACCGCTAGCTCTTGTAACGCCTGGTTGTGAGAAAATGACTATCTATACATATAAATTAAAATAGAACACCGGTGGGCCAATTGTGTGAACTGTTGCCTTCCGACCGGAAAGACGCAGGTTCAAATCCCATCACTTACCAATGTGTTTCGAATTTTCGAAATTACATGTATGTTTATTCAGCGCTCTTACGCTGAAGGAAAACATACGTGAGGAAACCTGCGCACGCCTGTGAAGAGATTCAAAGGTTATGCGTGAAGTCGGCGATTATGCGTGAATCGACGTTTATCGGTTGTGGCAGTAGAACATAATTATAAGAGTCTTTTGGGCATTGTGGTCCTTCAAGCTGGATTTGAACCAGCGACCTATGGATAAAGAAAATGAATTAAATTCATAAAAAATCTCCAATTTTACCTTTGACCCTTAGGTGATTCTAAACATATACTAACTCCTTGCCCTCTCCGCAATGCTTAACGCCAAGGTTCCATTCCCACTCTGGGAAGCCCTAAGGCTCATAGTGTAAATGCTTAAGGCTAGGAGCTATCTGCGCTCGACACTTGCCGGGTGAAGCTGTAAGACCATCTGTGGCCAACAGCAGTAGTCAGTTCGAAAAAATTGTGGAGGCTTTACCTATTCACTCAATATGCATCTCTCAATTATTAAGTGTGCCAGGAACCAACAACAAATAAAATAAATAAATCCACCCATATTTTCTGTTCACGCCCCCTTTTTTATGTTGGCAACACAATTGTTGCTCATTTGGATTTGTCCACAGGCATTGATATCACTTACCAGCAGATGATTGTCTTCTCAGAAACTACCTTTTCATCAACAGCTCTTTAAACGTCCCCACCGAGGGGCACGAGCCTACCTGTATAGGGTGATTAGGCCTTAGTCGTCCACGCGGGCCCAGTGCGGATTGGACGACTTCACACACAACCTTCGAATCTCTTCGCAGGTGTGCATGAAGGTTTCCTCACGATGTTTTCCTTCACCGTAAGAGTGTCGGATAACGTACATATATTTTTCGAAAATTCGAAAACACATTGGTACGTGTCGGGATTTGAGCCTCAACCCTCCCGGTAGGAAGGTGACAGTCCACACCATTGAGCGACCGACGCTCCAGAAACTACCTCTTAAATAACTATAATATGTCTATCAATAGATTGTAGATTAAAACGAGACTGTCAATGAAAAACATTAAATAAAACAAAAATGTACCTTGGTTTTAGTAATCGGATCTTTCTTATTGAGCTTTTTGATGCAGATAGAGAACTCTGGGTTGAGACCTTGGTCTATGATTGGCGTAGTCAATGTGGGAAACAGATTTGGCAAATTTCCTTTAGGGTTGTTCCACGTCTCCAGGTTCACTGCATTGTTGAGTAGCTCCGCACTCCGCCCACTGCTGGAAGGCTGCGAACATACTTCAATTAATAATAGTTCCTTTACTTGGTGTAATAAATAAATAAATATCCACAGACATTCACACAGCGCCATTTAGCCCCAAGATAAATGTGAAGCCTGTATTATGGGTACTAAACAACAAATAAACATACTTATATACATTTTTACATACATACATATTATACATAGAAGACACCCAGACCATTCAAAAACAGACATCTTCATGCACACAAATGTTTGTACTGTCCGGGGATCGAGCCCAGAACCCTTGGTGTAGCAACCGATGTCTCGACTATTCTGACTGGATCATCATATGGGTCACCAAATGGGTAGTATAATTCAATTGAATAAAAAAATAAAGATACTACTGAACATAAAGAAACTATTTATCTAAAAGCTTATTTGTACAATAAAATATGTTTTAAGACTACTACTAGACTAAGAATCATTTATAGAATAGATTTAAAATAAATGTTTTTGAATAAGTCATATTGATACATTAGCTAAAGGAAATAATTTTGTTTTTTATGTTGGTGTTAATAAAAACCAACTGTAAAATTTACATTTACTGGCAACAATCCATACAGCTTATTTTTAGAGTATTTTAATGGTTTTTAAAGAACTAAGTTTTGATAAGATGATAGTAGAATTATTTGCATTACTTTATCAGAGAATATTATTATCATTGCACAATATTTAAACTATGCAGAAATTACAAATATCCCTTTCAAATTATTTATTGCTACTAAATCCATTCCTAACCCAATCCGAAATGATGTGATGCATACTTGTGGAAATTTCACTACTAAATAGACATGTAAACAGCATTTTATTTTACAAAAATATGTTTTTATTTAAGTATCAGATGTGACTGAAATAATTTACTTAGTCCATAACAATTATTATGGTAATCAGTAGTCCCAGTACATAGTACGATTTATTTTGTGTGACCTAGTACGGGACTATATTCAAGAGTTACAGTTTTTAACCTTCAATAAATCTTACCGCTATTTAGCTACGCAGATTGATTCTTAATGTCAAAATTGTTATCTGCAGGCACCAAAGGTTATTTACTATTACTCTGATGAGGTGTATAGTTTCTTACGACAGTACGCAATATCTTTACCAACTAAAACTCAAACTCAACACTCGCGCTTACCCGGGCATTGTTTTTCGTCCTCTGACTTTGTTTACTCTTACCACCCATTATCTTACCGTGTACACTTATTGTTTTAAACAAAAGTTTTAGTCATTATGGTACACAAGTTGAAATAAGAAAACTTTTGAAATGTATTTAGGTGCACTTTTCTTTTGCTTTTCCTGCAAGTACTTTTGAGATTTCTGATTTGACATGACAGTGACACTTAGGTGTAACGTCAACGTCAAATGTGGCAAATTGTCCGAATCTTGATTTGTTACGTTTAAGATAATTAAAATATTAAAAATAAGTTTCGATTTAAAAACTGAACGAAAGCCTCCAAACCATTGCAAATTGAGGGTTACTGGTTTTATCAAACGTTTGTACGCGCACTTAAGACCTTTCAAATTTATTCATATTCCTCGTCTGTGTTGATAAATGTTACATGTTTCCCATCATGATAAGATCCGTTATATGAACAGCTGATAGTGACCAACAAAATATTTTTTATGTTAGAAAGTAACCAGAACGGTGAGTTCGCTCAACTGATGGCAAGTGACACGCCTGACCATGACAAAGCAGTAATGAAGAACAGTCACTACATATAGTGACTATATAAGTACCTCGCCAATTCGTACTGCGCCCGGTGCACCTGAGACGCCGGATGTTAGATCTCTTGTAGGTACCCGGTTTCACTAGTTACCTACTGTGCCCACATCCCGAAACACAAAAGTGCATGACACAATCTATTCGCACGGGACGTTTTATGACACTTCAGTGGTACCTGTAGACCACCTGGTATCGATCATACTATCGAGTAAAGCCTGTAGAAATATTAAGTTCAATGCCAGTGGGACAGCAGGAGCTCTCGTCCATCTTGAATATAACTTGCAGGGGAGGTAACGATTGAATTTGGACGGGATGTCATGAAAGGTATCCAAGCAGCCCTTTCTGCCAAGTTGAACATTCACCACGATAACTCCTGTTTATTGCTTGTGTGTCTTTAAACCGCGGATGGCCATCATTCCTCATGTTCTGCTACTGGGATGGGTCTAAGCGACAGGTTTTGCGTTACCTTTAATATCTCAGTAACCTCTGGAGTACTTACTATTTCTCGAATTTGGCATATCATTGGTACTATTTTACGACAGCTGTAATCCTCACCAACCTCTAACTATATATCCGAAACTAAAGTGGTACTATTTTTTTGACTTGTGGTACTATTTAGTATTACTTCAGTCTAGCTTCAGTGCTACTTTTTTAGCGTTGTCAAAATTCGGTTTAATTGCGATTTCAAATATGAGGATTACAGCTTGAAGCACACCTCGTATCAGGTTAAGGCCGTTCAACTGTTTTATCATAATCATTTCAAGGTTACATAAAATTGAGGTCATAAGCATAAGGTATGATAACACTTTTAACAAAGACATATGCGAAAAGACAATAGAACATTTTAACGGTCTTTTGCTGAACATAGGTTTCTTCCATACTACGCCACATATCCCGAACCTCCGCTTTTCACATCCAGCCTCCACAAGCGACTTTTCGCAAGTCGTCATCAATTTCGTGTTACGTACGATGTGTAAAACAAATAAATAATATTCTTTCTTACTTTTTGTGTTCTTCAGCAAATAACTATCTGTTGTGTAGAAACAAAAGATGACAGGGTCTGAGATAAACAATAAATTAGTACATTGTTCATCTAAGGACAGGGTACAAAAAGGCGGTTTCGCATTGAAGTGTCAATATATATATTTTTAATATTCATAAATTCAATATACATTATAATATCCAGTAAAATGAATTACTATAATTTATATAGGCAATATTTTAACACATGTTAATCTATGGGTAATGTTTAACAATCTAGAACTTATATTAACAAATGTCCAGCAACCAGTCTGAACATCACGGTCACCCATCACATAATACAACAAACACAATATGGCAATAGGAATTCACATTGGCTTACCTCTAGCGTTACAACTAACGTTTTATGTTAAGTTACAAAAGGAAGAATACTTTACCGCAATATTTATATTGCACAAGTAACTAAACAATGCCACAGTACATAATGCCATTTTGTGTAAAAATAAAAATTTAAATTTCATACAAAATTTGGAGACTTAAAATTAAATTTGGCACAAAATTAAAACTAAAAGTATGTTGAGGCGGGGCAACTATATGGTACAAGCCCGCGCCGATTCTACGCTAAGTAATCTTTGGTTCGTCTAGCCACCTGTCCTCTCGCAAGCACTAACATTAAAATATAATAAAATATGAAATAGCTCAAACAGGACCGAACATGTTATTTATTGTAGCACAATTTAGGCATATGGGAAACTATTTTAGTTTGATTAAACACGATTTAGAATACTGTTCAGTGGAGTTTTGGTTAATTCGGGTAGCGATTTCGCTATTTTCTGTGTTACATTTTGGAATACTGCGTACCATGAAGTCCTTATTGTGAGTCACTAAGTGATATTAAATACATATTGTTTGCAATAATTTATGTAATTCGTTGCTTAGAAACCTTTAAAAATTAACTTTTATCTACTTACAATTACAAAATATAGAAATTATTAGGTATCTCTTAAAGTGTATTTTGCTTAGGAACTTTCTGTTCTAACATACTGTTGAAATGAAACTTATGAGTTGATGAGACTAAGGCGTGGGTATGATATTGTGGTGAAGTATGACAAGGAATTAAGTACGTCTCTGAATGGATAGTAATTAATGAACGCGCTACAGAAATATATAGAGGCGCTGCAGGTAGCAAAGAAGTTGGACTATGAAGGTATTCCATATACTCTATACAATAATTTATCATGTAGTTAAACCTATTGTGTTCAGTAAACAGATGCTGATTATTGTCGCAATGTTCATTGTGTGCGAGTACTGCAGTACATACTCTACGTATCATTAGGGAATAAACGCGATCGTATTTACACATAAATCCATATAATATTTACAATTAATCACTATTTACACCTTAATATATAGCTTTGGATTATATGAAAGAGTTTTTTAAACACAGCAGAGATCCCATAGGAGTATTATGGAATGCTTAGAACTTAATTAAGATTGAATCTATCTAAACACTTAGCATTAGAATACGTGAAGCCTATTGTTACCAAATTTTAAACGTTTCATAACAGATAATAGAATTTAAAAAGATTTGGAACCATAATTAGACTCAAGGCCTCACCATCAGTAATAATATCAATGCAATTATGACAGAATCGATAAAACTGCATCTCACCAACGCCACGAGCGCTGACTGCATCGTTGAAAATCCATGAGAAGACTTCTTATATAATGTAGTGAAATATTTTTTGCTTTTAAATGTACTTTCTTCGTACGTATATTGGTAATTAAAATTACTAAATTTCAAAGAGTATTTTGTATATGAAGATGCGAGAAGAATTATAAACACTAAACTAGAATATTGTCAGCACACTGAACACCAAGCTCGAAGCTTGGCATCCAAAGAAAATTTGACATCCATACATGAATATTACATGAGATTTGACAAGTTTCAAATTATGGATTTAACATAAAACTTTCATCGATGACTTCGTTACTATTATAATCTTAAACATTACAATATGGCCACTGTATAAAATAATAAAATAACATTAAATATTCCATGAGTATTAGCACAGGTACTGGCCTTTGGGTTTCACTTACATAAAATTTAATAACTATATCTCTCCTAAAATATTAAAATAATCAATATTTTTGGCTTCAGTTTCCTTTGGCACTATTATTATTATATAAATAGGAAATTCAAAAGACATTCTTAATATAAAAAATTATGACGTTGAGCAACGACCTTAAATAACATCGAAACGAAACAGAATACCGGGCGACAAATACAATATTACTATTATTAGAGTATTATGCAAGGGTACCGACCAGCGATAGCTTGGTGGCAGCATCACTCTTCTTATCATCTATATTTGGCACATCTTTGCTTGATCGATTGTTGTCTTGGTACACGTGTAACACAACTTACATTTAGAATCGCCTGATTGTTAAGGCCTTAATCGCTTTTTCAGAATGTTAGTGACCTTAATCACAATTATTGTATTTTATTTTTTTCTATAGTACTGACTTTGCATGCGGGACCTTCAGAAGTTATTATATTTTTTAAATTAAAATAATATATGCATCTTCAAGAAAACAAACAAGCTCATCATGTGACAACAATAGAACATCAATTCTCTCGTTTGTCAACTACATGTTACAACATTGAAACATATTTCTTTTGTAGTCTTACAAGTCATAGAGTATTTAAAAAAACATGTGTCGGTTACTGTCATTCCAAGCGATATAACTAAAGATATCAACCTTTAAGCTTCCAATGTCCAGCAACACTGAAGTCTGAAGCGATTGATTTGGAAGGTATCGACATCCGTTTAGTTCCTGTAAGGCTTGCATATGGCGAACCTATGGTTCATGTGTTGGCTATACGAGCCGGAGTGTGAGAACTTTTTCAGGCACTTGAAGCACTGGAACGGCTTCTCCCCGGTGTGAAGACGCTGGTGTTCGGTTAGGTGGTGCTTGTGTTTGAAAGCCTTGGGGCACACTTCACACTTGTAGGGTCTCTGGCCTGAAACAATAATATGACTTATTTAGAAGTTTTTTTACGTGAAATGCTGTGAAGGTATCAAATATGTTTAAGAACAGAGTCAACCTCATCTTGTGGAACCATTATTACAATCATTATGTTAATTATCATGCTGGTGTACCAACCAGGCAAAGTTAGCTTGTCCAGGTAAGGTCCCTTAAGTAGTATGTTAAGCCCTTTAAAATTCCCTTCTCATGACCATCATGAAATCGGGTACTTTGTTGTACATTCTAATATTAATATCAACCAAGGTTAGGGAACTTAACAGTATGCAATAGAAAATCTGACAGGTTCAAGATATGACCTCATCGAAAGTTGTCGATAAGAGATGAATAATGATGATCTCCAGATTTTGACATCATCCGGAAGTAGTTAATTATGTTAAATTTCTAAAATTACATAAGCCTTACTCCTAAATATATGTATGTTATATATTTACCTGAATGCTCGTATTTGTGCCGTGCTAGAGAGCTCTGCTTGACAAAAGTCTTGTCGCAAAGGTTGCAGACAAAATGGTCTTCCCCTTCTTTAAGCTCGGCGCCTTGCTTCATCTTATTCTTCTTAAGTACTGGTGCTTCGTCTTCGAAGTCGTTGGTCGCATCCCTCCATGAGGGTCGCTCGTAGGAGGGGCTCGAGCCCTGCCGGCTCGCATCCGACATCTGCATGTTCAGGATCGGGGACCGCGCGTGGCTCAGATCGTTCTGGTGTAACAATTTGTCCATCGACATCAAATGGTTCATAACCATCTTCTGAGGTAACATTCGCTTCTGCCCATTTATAGGCTCCCCTGGAGACGGAGAAAGTCGGAAATCCGTAAAGGAGGACGAGGAGCAATTGGAATGTGGATACGTGTTGTAGTTGGGGCGGTGCGGCGTCGTGCTGCGGGAAGACTTCTGGCTTAAGTTCACCGCCTCTTCGGAATCGGAATGTGTCACAGAAATGCTGCACGATGGCGACGGCGACGGGCTGGGCGTCATCGACTGAGTGGATTTCTTTGTCGATAAGTCGAGAGGCTGGTCGGGTAGCGCTTGGGTTTGAGTCATTTTGCGCACGCGCGCTCTATTATTTTGGAACCAAACCTGAACGACTCTGTTATCGAGTCCGATTTGTTGCGCTATTTTCTTGAATTCTTCTCGATTCGGCCGCGGGTTGATTGAATACTCTGCTTTTAACACCGCTTGTTGCTCTTCGCTGAGAGCAGTGCGTACTCTAATTTTCTTATCGTTGTCGTGTAAAGATAGTTTTTCATCACGATCCTCATCTTCGCTAGCGGATACGCCACTCTGTATCGAGGCACGCATCTCCGCTTCCAGCCTATTCAGTGCAACTGTCTCAGCTACTTGAGCCGCCAAGCCTTCGTGCTTCCTAAACATACCTCCACACATTACTTTTTCATGTTCTAATAATTCAGTGTTACTATTGAAAGTTGCGTGACATTTTAAACATCTATGAGTGTCTACAGGTTCCTCCTTTATAATTATATGCGGTGTTGGCGGGGACTCTATACTTGGACAGACGTTGCCTGAAACTGGCGATAGTTTTTCCATATTGGCTCTAAAGAAATGCTTAGTTACAGACGCATTCACGGATTCTAGTATTGTGTTAAAACCTGTGTGGTTATTATTAGCTTGGTCGTTGTTGTTCAAAGGGACGGAATCGTAAAGACGCGGTGTGCGTGCATCATGTTCACGCTCTTCTTGTTCCTTCTTTATAGATACAGCTTCATCATCTTCTATATCCATTACAAGCTCTGCGCTACCCTCAGACCTTTTATCCTCTCTTCTGTTACTTCTTCGATAAGGTCTTCGGGGTCCGCCGGAGGGGTCCTAGTGAGTTTTGGACTAGAAGGATTTTCCATTTTCCTTTGTTGATATTGGGAAGAGGCTAATTGCTCAAATAGTTGACTAAGCGAAGTTGGGAAGCTATAAGGTGTAATACCACTCGCCGGGCTCATCGGCATACCCGGTGGCATGTAAAATGGGTTCATGCCGGGTTGCGCTAGAGGCGGCCGATGAAAATTGTTCTCTTGCGATGACATCGCAAAGAAGGCAGCAGCAGCAGCTTCGTTGTATTTCGGTAAAATGGGTAGAAAAGAGTTTCCATTGGGGCCAATATTGTTGTTCAACTGAGAGGCCACCATTGCATTGGATCGTTTTCTCGAGGGACTTCTCTCGGGGTTAAGGGCAGGGTTGTTTGGCTTGATGCGTCCCATCTTGAGGTTCATTACGAGACACTTCTTGGAAGTCATGTGGCTCGAATAGGAGCCCGAGTGGGAGAACTTTTTGCCGCAGTTGGCACATTCGAAGGGCTTCTCGCCGCTGTGGATGCGTAGATGCTCCTTGAGGTGGTGCTTGAACTTGAAGGCTTTGTCACAATCGTTGCATTTAAATTTTCGCAGCGACGCGCTCTCGTCGTGGCTGATCATGTGCCGCTGCAGGCGGTACACATTCGCGAAGCTCTTGTGGCAAATCTTGCATGACTGTTGACAAAGAGAAAGATGTTTAGTACACATATTCAAATCCTACATAATTAATAAAAAAATTGTAAATCAGGTACAGTTTTTGTAATATTCATGTACTCTGAGCCTTAGGTGCCTGTAGGTAGGTAATACTGGTTGATCTTTACGTTACTTGGGATCGAAGTAACTATTTTATCTTAAAAGAAAAACATAATAATGTTTAAGTGCGCAGTCCGATACCTTCATTAAGTTTTATCCAAAGCAAAGTCACTTCATGTTATATAACTCTTCTAGAACAGCACAGTTTATAACAAAGGTTTCTGATAATATACTTCAAACATAAGCCGCTATAAATCCAATGTGAACAAATTTTTAAATAGCTTTTGTTCGCTATTAGTTATCTATACTAAATAAAATTTTAAACTTATATGCAACTGTATACCTATACTTTATATAAAATCTAAACGTCGATCCCGGCTACAATCATAGAATGATGGTAGCAAACATGCACCAAACCCCATTAAACACGCCTGGAGAGTTACAGCTTAACTTCTTTACAGCCATGCTGTGCGGGAAGGCCTGCAGTGGGCCGTTATAGAGCTAATAATGATACCGCATAAGACACAGGCTTTTAAGACTCCACAGTACTATTCCCTTTTTCTTTTTCAGCCTATCGCAGTCCACTGTTAGTCATAAGTCTCCCCCATTCTGCTGGACCACAGGTCTTCCCCATTATGTGCCAGATACCCCGGTCCTTCGCTTTTCACATCCAACCTCCAGCGACCTTTCGCAAGTCATCAAGATCAGTCCATCGGGGTGAATGGCGTCCTATCCTAGAGTCCCGTTCATGTTTCTGAAAGGCATTACAGCGATTATCTGGTTGCCTAAAAAACTTGTTTTTTTATTACTTCGAATCAACGCAAGTCCTATGAATATTTCACCGAATTACCAAATAAGTAGATTCGGTTTTTGGTACATAGCTAAGGTCACAGTTCTACCTTAATCCATCCTAGCCGTTTTGTTGTGCCAAGTAACAATTATAGTTAGTCCTTGATCCGGTGAAACATTCATCGGACTTACTTTCATTCGATAATTTTTATTTACTTAGGGAGGCAAACGAGCATGCGGCTCACTTGATGGAAAGTGCTACCGCCGATGGACATTTGCAACAGCTGAGGTCACAGGGATGCGTTGCCAGCCCTTTATATAAGAATACGAAAAAAAGTGTTTTGGGTAACCAGCTAATCGGTGAAATGTGTTTCGAAATCATATGAGCACAGTATTCCCTACGCTACTGCTAAGTCACGGTCTCTAGTCCAGACCTCGTTGCTGTCCCCTCAATAAGTAAACATTGAAAAGAGTCTCCAGCAATGATAACAATGAGCACTGACATATCTGAGTGTATCCACCTGTGTGCTGGGCGAGTGCAGGGTCTCGTGGCGTTCGAGCTGGTCGCGCGTGGGGTACGCGCCCCGGCACTGGCTGCAGCTGAAGGGGCCGCCGGGCCCGAGGGGCGAGCCGCTGCGGTCCTCCTCCTCGTCCGCCTTCCCGTCGGAGCCACCGCTGGCTAGCGGCCGGACTGCAACAAATTGTCACTGTTAGTTAAAGATTAAACTAAAAACCCCTAAGTACTGCTGATGGCCGCAGATGACCTTTATAGCTATACCGTGGACGCAAAGCAATGCGTCCTACCTGTACTAACATACGCAGCTGAGGCATAAACACTGATTGCGGGATTAGTTCACAAGATTTAAGTCACTCAACGCGGAATGGAGCGAGCCATGCTCGGGGCTTTTTACTCTTTGTAATACTTTATTAAGAATAGTCAAATGTTGCACTTTAATTTAGTGTAGTCCATTACCATACAATAAAATCGATTGACGTATATTATCATCCTGTGAAATAAGAGTGCTATGCACTTTTGTGTTTCGGGATGAGGGCACTGTAACTTGGGAAATTACCGGGTATAAGGACAACATTTGTTGTCTCGGGTGACGGGTGCATTGCGGCATTGATGGAGAATAATAACTATTTATCAGTTGTATGTCTCATTTAATGTCGCTATGTCATGGGCAGGCGTATCACTTATCATCAGGTGAGCGTCCTGACCGTCCTGTTTACTTTCATAAAAAAACATTTCGAAACAACTCAAACCGATGCTCCACAAGCCACGCCTACACAAGAGACCTTTGGTAATAGAAGTAAAACGACAAGAGGTCACTGACTTTCACAGTTAACTGCAATTGGAGCTCGTCCGAGATAACGCCCATTCATACGGACTGATAACAAAGGCGGATGATGTTAAAACAGCCCGTTGTTACACATTGTACGGACAATGAATAACCTTGGATGAAAACGCAGGTATTAATGATGTACAGGGACTTTAAATTTGAGACGTCGGCGACTACACCAATGGTACCGGGTTGGATATCCGGGCAGTGCAAACATTTGTGCGCACATATGTCTGTTTGTATCGGTCTGGGTGTTTTCTATGTATAATATGTATGTATTTATAAAAAATGTACATAAGTGTGTTTATCAGTTGTTTAGTATTCGTATACAAGCTTCACGCTTAACTTGGGGCTAAATGGCGTTGTGTGAATGTCACTTGAAATTTATTTTTATTTATTAGTGATTGGTTTTAAGAATTTGTTAATTATGGTTTTCTAATTTGCTACTGATACTGTCGATGGATCGCCGACATGCGAAAAGTGGCTGGTGGAGGCAGAATGAGAAAAGCGGAGGACCGGGATATCTGGCGCAAAATGGGGAAAACTATGTCAGCAGTGGACTGCGATAGGTTGAAGAGATATACTGTGGTCCAATGTGATCGCTAGTGTATTTTGCAGAATATGCAGTGTTCTTTATTAACCAGTATCTTGTCTGCATTATGCATGCCTATTACCATTAAAATGGTTTTTATCTACAGATAGGTGTAGACGCCTGACCATGACAGATACAGTGTAGAATATATAAATCATAGGCTATTGGAAAACGTCAACCCTTACCACGACGTCGATTAAAATAATCGCGGACACCTTTACACGCTTCATAAAAACAAACATGCGGCAACAATTCAATTTGGACTCGGTTATTTCGGTAATACGGCCGATCCAGTGTAATATCGTTTAAAAAGCGCCGCCGG
>PQWD01003802.1:8442-37192 GCA_019425675.1 Leucinodes orbonalis
GTAGGGAGCCGGCGACGAGCGCTGCAGGGCGCGCGTCCCTCGCTGGAGCTCCGACACCACCTCGGCCACGCACCCCATCACCGACACCTGGCACCGACCGCCCGATACTTCCATACATTCTGCACTTTACCAGGGAATCGTGTACAAGAATGGATGTTTTGGGGTACACCAACGGTGTTTTACATATGGAAACACGAGCATAATTGGATAGAATGACTATCTTAGGATAATAAGCACACACAAAGCACGCTTCTTACACTATTCGACAGATTGCCTGTATAAAATCAGTAGGCGTTTAAAATTTAAAATTTATTTTCAAAATAAAAACCTTTTATTCTTTGTCATTCTATACGTTGTAAACAAGCCTATCGCACCTAAAAGCAAACCTATATTTCCCACATTTTCAGAAATAAAACACTGTCTTCTGATAAACTATTTATTATATATTGAGGTTATGTTTTAAGCTCCGGGTCTAGTATAGAGAGCGTGTGCCCGACCAAGTGTAGAGAGCCGGCGACGAGCACTGCAGGGCGCGCGTCCCCTCGCTGGAGCTCCGACACCACCTCGGCCACGCAACCCATCACCGACACCTGGCATCGACCGCCCGTCAGCTGATGCCATACTTCTGCATTTTTCTTGCACCTATAATTACGAAGTTTACATGCAGTTTGACTTTGTTGACTTCTTTCCTCTACTCAACCATCTCAGTCCACTGCTGGACACAGGTCTCCCCCATTTTGCGCCAGATATCCCGGTCCTTTTCTCATCAGCCACAAATTGCACAGACGATGACCTACTATTCCCGCTATACATTAGAGCGATGAGCGATTTTGAGGTTCTAGTGAACGAAATATCAACACACCTAGGCAAATCAGTACCTAGATGGTAGACTCGGTACTGATTCGTCTAGGTAGGTACCACCGCAGTGCCAGATATCGTCACGTGAAACAGGAGTGTTATGCACTTGTGTTTCGGGATGAGGACACGGTAGCTGGTAAAATTACTGGATATAAAAGACCTAACATCTGTCGTCTCTGGTAACGGGCGCAGTGCGGCATTGACAGAGAATAATAACTATCAGTTGTTGGTCTCAAAGCCGCTCTGTCACTTACCATCAGGTGAGCGTCTTGACCGTCCTGCGATTTTCTATTGTGTTTGGATTCCCGGCTTTCAATGGGTTAAGGATTTTTTGCATCCTGCCCTTAGATAATCAATCAACTAACTAGATGCGAAGAATCGTCAACAAAAAAATATCCGAGCCGCACTACACATAACTACGTATAGCTATTGTTATATTTAGAATACACAATTATTCATTCAAATTTGACCTTACCGTGTCATAGAAAGAGTACAAAATCAAATGCACACTACTATGTCACTACAACCTAAAAACCATACCTAGCCAGGAGTTCAGCGTGTTCCACCGTGGTGTAGTTGTCGCTTGCCTTCCCGGTAGCGACCCGGGCCGAAGGGACCGTGAAGTAGGCGCGCGTGAAGTTAACCCGAGCCAGCGGGCGGAGTAGCGCACCCGGTTGCCGGTCGCCGTCGCGCTGAACACTAGCACAGCTTCCTTGTTGCTGAACAAACATTTAAATTCAATATCCACTGACATTCACACAGCGACATCTTTTTTTTACAAAGTGAAACAGGACGGTCAGGACATTAAGTGATACGCCCGACCATGACAGAGCTGCATTGAAGAAGACCAACAACTGATAAACAGTTATTATTCTCCATCAATGCCGCACTGCGCCCGTCACCCGACACAACAGATGTTAGGTCTCTTATACCCGGTAATTTCACTAGCTACAGTGCCCTCATCCCGAAACCAAAAAGTACATGGCACTCTTATTTCACGGGACGATGTCTGGCACTGCGATAGTTTCCTACCTAGACGACTCAGTATCGAGTCTACCACCAAGTACTACCATTTAGCCCCAAACTAAGCATTATCCTGTAATATGGATACTAAACAATGGATAAATATACCTACTTTTATATTTTTTCTCGTAATAACATACATATTATACATAGAAAACACCCAGGCCATTACAAAAAACATGTTCATGCACACAAATGTTTGTACTGCCCGGGGATCGAGCCCGTAGCCCTTGGTATATCAGCTGACGTGTCAACCAGATGGGTCGTCGAAATATCAGCCTTAAGGGTCCCACTGTAGGATATACTTTCATTTATGCACACATTAATACAATACAAAACCACTTTTTCTGTGTCTTTTTATTTTGACATAGAAATGAATCTTTCTTTCTTTTATAGTGTATAGTGTGATTCAGTCTGCAATGTCCTAATCAAACATAAAAATCGCATAAATTTTCACAATGTCCTCCGCAGGATTCGAAACCACGACGTCCGGATCCCGATCGTCAACCGACCAACCGTATTCCACCAAAAAACAAAGTCATGGCAAAGAACAAATAAATAAATATAATAAATATCCATTGACATTCACACAGCGCCATCTAGCCCCAAACTAAGCCGAAGCCTGTAATATGGATACTAAACAACGGATACACATACTTATATATAGTTATTTTTTAAATTCATACATATTATACATAGAAATCCCCCAGACCAATACAAACAGACATGTTCATGCACACAAATGTTTGTACTGCCCGGGGATCAAACCCGGAACCCTTGATGTAGAAGCCGACGTCTCAACCATTACACCAAATGGATCGTCAAAAATATACCAAAAAGTCCAAACCTGTTGTTCTCACTGAACCACTTCGCGCATATCTCCATCGACTCCGCGGTGTGAGCTCCGTCCAAGTAAAAAGTCGCGTAGCTCTCCTCGATCACGTGATACCGGCCCGGCCACCTACACTCCCTTAGTCCCGCCACCGTTTCGCCGGGTACATTCCTCACCACACCATCGTAATACCCTTTATCGTCTAAACGCGTCACTAAATCTTCAACTAAATCCTTCTTGATTGTCCCGTTGGCAATTTTCTTTTGCACCCTCTTTATTCTATTGATACGCATCCACGCGTGCGCTAATTGTATGGCGAGCGACGCGTTCGTTTTGTACGCGTCGAGGTTGACTTGCAACTGTGCTCTGTGGCCGTCGGGAAAGGTGTATGTGTTGTAGTCGGGCACCACGTCGAGTGTGCACTGGAAAAATGCAAAAATTAAAATGTCAGGTGTATTTTTGTGCGAAAGTTACCTATAGATACTTGCAAGCAAGACAGTTATAAACTTCTGATCCGAAAAATAAAATTTTGGGGCGTCATGATACAGTAGGGTACAGTATCCAGTAATATCTGTACCAAAAAGCTGAACCAAAACATTCTACACATTTATTATCCCCTCCCAACTCTTAAAATGAAAGATCTGCATATTTCTATGACCTTACCTCGTAAGGACCATCAACACAATAAAGAAGAGTATATAAATGGCTTCATATATAAAAAAGAGATGGTATATAAATTTTTTTTTTATTTTGGGACTAGATAGCATTGTGGAAACCATCCCTACGGATATTAAGGTATTTTCGATACGCCTTACCATGATAGAGGCTGTGGTGAAAGAAATTTAAAATAGTACATAGTCATCATTTTCCGTCAATACTGCCCTGCCCCGTCAGTACCGACACCCGAGACGACAGATGTTAGATCTCTTATATCCTATAACTGTGTGTGGTAACTTTACTAGCTATGCACAAATACATAACACTCCTTCTCTACGGGATGATATCTGGCACTGCGGTGTAACCTGCCTATACGACTCAGTACCACCTTGTTAACATTTTCACAGAATATGATGAAATTGTAGAACAGAATACCTCCTCCTAACAAACACCACATAATATACTCTAAAAATAACTGACGCGAGACATTTAACAATAGTGTAGTCGTCTACCTACCCACCGCAGTGCCAGATATCATCCCATGAAACAGGAGTGTTATGCACTTTAGTGTTTCAGGATGAGGGCACTGTAGCTAGTAAAATTACCGGGTATAAAAGATCTAACTTCTGTTGTCTCTAGTGTCAGCTCGCAGTGCGGCATTGACGGAGAATTATATCACTTGTTGGTCTCATACAAAGCCGCTCTATCATGGACCGTCGTATCACTTACCATCACGCGAGCGTCCTGAAGGGTTACCACAATCTCTTAAAACAGTATTGATATAATGATACGACAGCATTTTTGTACCAGAAAAGATGAAGTAACATTATTGTAACACTGTTTTAAGAGATGGCGGTAACCCCCCTGATCGTCCTGTACAATTATATAAAAAACAACGACTGACAAGTACCTGGACTTCATTGGCCACCTTCCTCAAGACTCGCATGGCCGCTGCGGGCTGAGGGCACGTGTAGGCGACACAGCCCGGCTTCATGACGCCCGCCTTCGCCGCCGCGATCTCCGGCAAAGTTGTACCTAGTACTGCGGTATGATCTAGACCTAGCGCAGTGATGCCCACCACTGGAACTCTTCTGGAAATCACCAGGTAAACGCAAAGTCATTAAAAACGATCATTTGACAGTTATTAGTTTCTGTTAACGCTACCCTATAGTTTAGTCAGCATCATCAGCTAATCAAACGTCCCCACCGAGGGGCACGAGCCTACCCTTACGCGGGTGTATAGGCTATAAGCTTTAATCACCCACGCGGGTCCATCGAGGATTGGCCGAACGTCACGCCACTATCTTCGCAGGCGTGCGCAGGAAAATGAAAATGAAAAGTGTTTATTCAGTTTAGGTCCTTATAGAACACTTATGAATGTCAAATGAAGCTACCACTGGTTCGGGAGATAGTTTTCCACTGAGAAGAAACCAGCAAGAAACTCAGCAGGTTTCTTCACTATGTTTTCCTTTACCTTGAGAGCGTCGGATAAAAGTACATAAAATTTGGAGAATTCCGAAAGACTCGGTACGTGGCGGATAATACTGAATTTGTTAATTCAGTATCGTTGTTTCATGTAATGATACAACGTATAGTTCACGTCTTCTTTAAGGCAAAGTATTGTTATTCCTATAACAGCGTCGGTGGCTCATTGGTGTGGACCCGCCACATACCAAAGTCTTTCGGAATTTTCCAAAAATTATGTACGTTTACGTACTGTTCTGAAAAACAGTAGGCTTACATCAGTTTCATAACACGACCATTTTAAGCCGCTGTTAAGTGACGTCGCAGTTGAGAAAATTTGTAAACACAATACAAAAAGTATCATCGTCAGCCAATTTTATGGATAACATAAATATATGGTATATATAATAATAATGATAATAAATATCGTTTATTACTCAATAAGGTTTACAAACTTGAGGTGAGACAGCTCCTTTAAGTAATAGTATACTTGTGTCGGAGTGTCTCGCTCTGGCCTTAGTGCTAGGTACATCATTGAGGTGTAAGGTATGCGCAGTGTGTCCGGTGAGTATCCCTTCAAGAAAGCACCAACTAAGTATCATACCTATCCGAGCACACAGCGCATATAACATATACATGGTATATATGTTAATAGTATCTATGCACTCCTTGACACGATTATTGTAGATTGATCATATTTCATACCAATAACGTTTCCAATTACCTTATAACATTTGTATAGTCGAGCAGTCCCCCGATGCCGACCTCAACGATGGCCACATCCACCTTCTCTTCAAGGAACACGTTGTACGCCATCACGGTGAGGAACGCGAAGTACCTCGGCATGTCACCTTGGTATGCCTAAAGGAATATAAAGAACTATATTTCTTTAAATTTCACCGGAATTAAAAACCCGTATTATTATTTGTAAAAATGAAGAAAGTAATAAGAGACGTGACACAAAACATGACATGTTAATGATTTATGGTAACGTATAACGAATGGAATGTGAAGAGTTCGTATCTGGCTAGACCAAGCGAGAAGCGCCCTGAGCGTCGGTCCATATCAGTGCATATATCATTATATGTCCCCACCGAGGGGCGCGAGCCTACCCGTAAAGGTGTATAGTATTTATCCACGCGGACCTAGTGCGGATTGGCCGACTTACGCACAACCTTTAAATCTCTAAATGCGCGCAGGTTTCCTCGCGATGTTTTTTTTCACCGTAGGAGCGTCGAATAACGTACATATAATACATACACAAAACGTTATTATATGTACATATAATTCTGGAAATTCAAAATACATTGGTGCGTGGCGGGATTTGAACCTGCACCCTCCAGATCAGAAGGAAACAGTTCACACCAATAAGCCACAGACATGTTCACGCAAAATGTTAGTGTGCATGATCCCGCGGATTGAACCCGGAACCCTTGGTGTAGTAGCCGACGTCTCGACCACCACATGTGTCGTCAAATATAGCAGAGAGACATGACGTGCACTCCATATATGCAAATAAGCAGCGCATACCGTTTGCGGCCAGTCAACCCGGAAAATTGACAACATATTAAATCCTTCCCACTTATTCGCCTATTTTCCTCTACAGTTTATAACCATAGGCGATCTGCTGTCATCAACAGTACTCAATTTGATAAAAATGAAAATTATTTATTGTTTTTGCGATTAGTGTCTCTCACTTTGCACACCCTACTCATAATCTCTGTGCACGTCACTATCAGATGATATAACCAACTTACTTGCGTAGTATAGAGCTGATCGTAAACCCGGTGGAAGTGCTTCGCGAATGCCTCCTCAGGTATGACGCGGCCGTCGAGGCGGATTCTTTCGCGCACCGCCACCAGGTGCGGCGACGAGTAGAAACCCGTACGGAACCCGTGCTTGCGCAATATGGACTCGCACATTGCACTTGTAGACCCCTTCGCGTGGAACATGATAATCTTTTAACTGAAGAAGACTGTTTTTTATTCATGATGGGCTTGCTCTTGAGCACAAACTATCCTAGTGGAAGAGACGTGCTCTAAGATGGAGCGAGCTTGCCCAGAAAAAGCCTATTCACTCGTTTTTTGAATGCCACGGGGTTGTATGTGGCCGAAACACAGACGCAGGCAGAGTGTTATGGTCGCCTTTGTATCTCACCAGTACCAGCCTAAATGACACTAGCATAACAAATGCCTATGTGTACTTATAAATAAATAGGTCTTCCTGATAAATTTAGACATAAAAATAAGTCATCAAATGATCACCTATTGTATGATTTAATAGTTCCGTGTATAAGTATAGTGAAGTCATTAGATTTTAACCATGAATGAATGATTAATTTCATACAATTAAGACAAAAGAATTATAAATAAAAGTTTCTATAAATAGGTACTCCAAAAGAGGAAAACTGAGGCCAACTATTCAGCATTACTTCCATACTATATATACATAATACATTTAATTACTAGAATGATTTGGCAATATTTATAATAATGTAATCATACTATGTCAACAATCTGGTTCAATCCAAACAATACCAGTAAAACGTCAATCATTATATGACCAAATAAATCATCATCATCAGCTCATTAAACGTCCCCACCGAGGGGCACAAGCCTACCCGTATAGGGTGATTAGACCTTAGTCGTCCACGCGGGCCCAGTGCGGATTGGACGACTTCACACACAACCTTCGAATCTCTTCGCAGGCGTGCATGAAGGTTTCCTCACGATGTTTTCCTTCACCGTAAGAGCGTCAGATAACGTACATATATTTTTCGAAAATTCGAAAATACATTGGTACGTGTCGGGATTTGAACCCAGCCCTCCCGGTAGGAAGGCGACAGTCCACACCACTGAGCCACCGACGCTCTTAACCAAATAAATAAATGAGATCAACAATATAATATATAAATGAAAAGCATAGTGAGGACAACTTTACACATAGATGCGAGTGGTGAGCGGAAAGGGCTTCTGGGCTCTCACACAACGGACCCCTTTTTTACAGACTTCGCTTTTGGACGCAGCTTTAACGACTTCACTGGTATATAGCGGTGGTACAATGCTTTTTGTGAATCCTCCCAAAATCCTTTTAAAATATTTATGGTGAGATCTCATAATTTGTAAAACTGCCTTTAAAATAAATTATTGTTTGTTTAGACTATCATGCCTTAATTATGACTTCCTAAAATTAGTGAAATACATTAAATATAACTTTAAGTACCTAGTTAATATGTGATAATGAAAAACATTTTATTTAAGAAAAATTTCAATAAAAAAGGGCAAAGAAAAAGTCATCTCACCTTCCCCTTAGTTCCAGCTATATGTATCACAGAAAGTTTATCCAATGTTGTTAAAGATATGCCCGTCCTTAATAAATAATTTTCCATGTCCTCTAAGTTTGTACATTTCTGAAAAAATTAAATTATATTTTCAAATGTTCAGAATCCATAAATATTTAAATAAAATCCCCAACAGAACACACAATGTATTGTCAAACCCCACTTATTATTTATACCCCGGCATTTATTGCTCAATAAGTTATAATTAAGTATAAAGCAAAACAAATTCTGTAACACAATGGCTTCAATTTAGTATTTTTATAAATAAATAAATAATTTTTATGTTGATGGTTAAAATAAATAAATAACATACTTTTCCAGTTTTAATATCTTGATGTATCTGTTCCAAAGTTGCTTTATTTGACTGGAGAGAGTTCAGTTTACACACAGCATCCTATAGCAATCACAAAAAGTTTTATAAACATCCTCTTTTCATTTGTTAATTTGATAAAACAAAACAAATTGTTAATGAATAGGTATATAATGCAGTTTTTAAATAGTTTGCTATAAAGCAAACTGTTTTAATTTTGTGTAGTTGGCTGGCAGAGTATTGCACACAAACTTACCTCATAAGAATGATTAATTGAACACATTCTAACTAAGTATCTAAACACTAATCTAGTTCGACATAGGCCGGTACTGCTCATCGGCTATCTATACAGCGACTGGGTCGCCAACGCTACGCAATCAAGATGCATTTATTCAAAAAACGTAATCTCGTCACCAACACTAAAGAAATCGGCATGTTTACTTTATCAACTATGAAGCACGAGACTGTGACTTATCAATGGCTCAAGGCGACATCTGACCCAAAGCCAGAGTATCAGATGTCGTCACAGCATGTAATTTAACAACTGACCAATACTTAGATGGCTGATTATTGATACGATCCGATCAAAACAACCTAATTTTTTCCAATCATAAGTTTGAAACATTGACAAGAAAATACGGCATGAGTTTGACACTACATGTCACTTTGACGGGCTGTACCGTTTAGAAATTTCAAGATCACAATCTAGAAACAAAGTTTTCGTAACTTTTCTCGGGGCTAAAAGCTAAACTTTATTATTTTGGTTGGTGCATTATTCGCTTTCATACCGAGGATATAGGTTTCCCTAAACCTATATCGTCGGTTTGCACTAAATATCCCTTTCAAAACTCGTCCGTTAAAACGGTCTAAAGCCAACTGCTACTGCAATATACTTGACGAACTCACAAGCGATTCAAAATTATTTTTCAACGAGCCATAACTATAATGAATGTAATAAAGTTTGTTTTAATACTAACTAATTAATAACGGTCACAAAACTCAGCAAAACCAAGTACCGTAGGTGTGTAATAGTCTATAGTAATATTAACTTTTACCAAGGAGTAAATATATCCCTATTGATTTTATTGTGACGCAACTAAGTGATGCAATAGTGACTTTAAATAACAAAAACACCTTAAAGCTCTTTCTAATAGATTCATTATTTAGCACCAATTTAGCAAGGAATATCTACGCTATAATTTAGAGTTCAGTAATTTTGGTGAGAACAATGACTGAAACTGACGCCACTAAAAGACCACTAACTATGCCTGAAAAATTTATACCATATTTGGAAAAATACAGGATTTATAAAGTGTTTAAGGTACAAAATATATTCTTTAAAATGAAACAAACCTGCCTCACGTAGAAACATAAATAGTCGCATTATAATTACCTACCTTATTTTTTATGGAAACTAAGTACCAATATCAACATGAATGTCCATCAATAAAATGCCGAACAGCTTTTGCTAAACGTGAATTTCTAGCCCTCTCTTCCAAATGATATAATAGTATACACATAATTGCACATATATATCCTCTTAATACATTTGAAGTTAAAAAGAAAACCACTTCCTGCTTACTGAAAATGTCGTATATCGATACAGAGAATTTGTTAAAATAATACACACGGACACGCACACACACACACGCAACGCACACACACACACTTACTTTTTATTAATATATTCATGATTAAATAAGCGTCCTAATTAGTTAGGTACCGAGGGAACCCATCAAAACTTACGGAAAAATCACTGATGAAGCGATGTCTTTCGTTAGTCTATGGGATTTGGTATAAAGCTTCCTTCAACCAGTCGCACTCCACAGCTGGAATAGGTCTCCCCCACAGACATCAGAATATACATTAGACTGGACAAGCCGCCAAGTTTATAGGCAGTCCCAGTGTCGCAATTTCTTTTCGGTTCTTACCTGTGAAAAGTTATTATTTTTCTTGGTAAATTTACTGATTCATTGCGATGATGGTATGTTACAATTGCACAGGATGACATTTTGGAAAAAAACGGTATTTCTTCTAATATTCGTGCATCTTGACTCGTCTCACAGAGCGTAAACTGGTAGCCAGTGTATGCTCGTTGAGCTTACAGTTGTCGCACTTTAAACGCGGCTTGCCCCATCTCCTGTATTGGGAAATCTGTGGTCTACCCTATTCTACACATAGATTTAGTATTAGCGCGCTTCGCTTATCTATGATTCTACATCAGATATCCCGGCTTTCCGCTTTTTTCATTCAGCTAGGTGGTAGACTTGATACGTCTAGGTAGGTACCACCGCAGTGCCAGATATCGTGCACTTTATGTTTCGGGATGAAGGCACTGTATATTAGTACATTAGTACATAGGTATATTACCTATCCGATTCTTTCGATTAGCGCTACTTACCTATGATGTTCTTATGTAGATGCCTCGGTGGACGCGTAGAACGAAAGGATCGTGGATAGGTAATACAGGTACTCGTACAACTTATTTTCTTGCAGTACATATCAATTCATACAGACGTAAACTATTTCATATAGATTTGCATACTTCTAGGACATGGTAGAAGACGTGATCATTAATTTGCCGAAGGACCATTTGAAGCACATGAAAATATTCCTTAGTCGCCACATGCATAGCACTAAGGATATAGATCGTATCATGGTTCTCGTATCACCAGATCTTAAAATAGGTATGATGCTATTGGATACCTCTTAGTTCCCCTCCCTCCTATCCTCCCTCCCCCTACTTCAATTGCAATTGTTGCTGCTTTGGAGTTGAAACAGTCCATGGGTGGTGGTATCACGTACCTGTACCATCTTCTGCTTATTTTTCGGACTGACTACTGCTGTTGGCCGTAAATGACCTTTATAGCTTCATCAGGCAATTGGCAAGCGCAGATGGCTCTCAGGCTAACACACCATCTTCTGCTGATTTGCATACCTATGAAATATATCCCATCCTCACCAGCGAACGCGGGTTCAGCCATTCGATTCGGGTAAGCGAAACCAATCGTTTCAAAAGCAGTGAACGTTCTATAAAATGTAATGTACACCTTCGGCACGCCAAAAGCAACAGTTAGAATAATGATTTTCCGTGTAGTCATTTTCAGTATTCAAAACTGTTAAAACCTCGGAAGAACACTGAAGAAGGAAATGAACATACCAAAATTATGTTTACAGATATCAGAGCTCTGGTAAAAGAATTAATCAAAGACTTGGGATTCATAGTGATTACACGCCGCTGCGTGATGGACCGTTACGAAAAGGTATAATTATATCTACCCTATTTTTTCCATGCGTAGGTTGATTTCAAATTTCCAGAGTTCCGTAAATTTATTAACCTACATAGATTTTTATTTATCTCAATGTTAACCTATATCAATTTTGTTTCATGGTTTAGATTCGTATTCTAGAACGAGGCTCAACGTTGATCTTTACTTAAATTGAGTTAGAAAGGGATAGCGCTTTATACGACGAATAGTGATCCCTTTCTATTTAAGTAAAGATCAATGCTTGAGCCTCGTTCTAGAATTAGATACAAGCTTTCTCGAGATAAGTAAAGGGTCTTGACAAATAGACAACTATCTTAAAAGGGTTCCGTTGATTTTTTTCCTGGACGTCACTTTCATGTTTCCTTTAAATTAATAGTAGAAACTACAAAATATATTAAACAATACTGGCGATACAAGTAGGTTGAGTAACCGCTGCCTTCCGATCTGGAGGGTGCAGGTCCCGCTACGTACCAATGTCTTGCGAGTTCTTTAAATTGTACGTTCGTTTATCCGATGTTTTTGCGGTGAAGGAAAATATCGTAAGGAAACCTGCGCGCGCCTGCGAAGAATATCAAAGATTGTGCGTGAAGTCTGCCAAGCCGCACTGGGCCTGCGTGGACGACTAAGGTCTATACACCCTATAGATACATAAATAGGCTCGTTCCCCTCGCTACTACACCTTCATTCATCATCAAATAACCTTTACTATTGTATTATTTGCAGCGCCGGATCTTCAATTTTTTTTGGTGGGGGCAAAAATTCAAAATGCCGCCCCCGCCCACTTTTTATTTTTACCTTTATCATCCTATATTTTTTTCTTATTTATATAATAAGTTCTCTAATTTAATGACATTTGGACCAAGCTGCAACTTTTTACGCAGCTGTGATCAGTTTCAGAGATATTACATCTCCATGTCTTACTCCTCGGTGCCAATGATTGTGTAAGTTCTTCATGTACTCCGCCTGACATAATAGCGCTCTCGTACAAACATCTCAACAATTCGATATAGCAGAAGTAAAATCAGGCACCGTTGGAGAGAATGAAGCACAGCCCAAGACTCGATCGAATCGAAGACTTTCTCATAGTCCACAAACGCCAAACATAATGGTCGGTTATACTCTCCGGTCTTTTGTATAACCTGCCGCAGCGTATGTAATATGTAGTCTATGGTGCTGAAGCCTTTGAGGAACCCGGCTTGTTCGCGGGGCTGGAAGTCGTCAAACCTACCTATGCGCGAGACGGATCATGATGACTATGGAAAATAACTTGAAGATGTGGCACAATAGCGTAATGGGTCGTTAGTTAGTTTTTTGTAATGTAATTTTTGTATAATTTTACGCTCATAAATGCTTTTGTAAGCCTAATTTAAATATGTAAATGGATTTTGACTTTAACTTATCATAGCCGGAATATTAGGCTCTCTCCAAGCGGATACGAAAACTCGTTCGCAGGGAATTCTACTGTTTCAATACAAGGTTAATTACGGATCTTATTGAGGAGAACAGGGGGCCCAAAGTTTTCCAAAAACCACTTGGGAGGAGCTTTCTGGTGAAGCTTAAGATAGCAGATGGCCAACTACTCACATTACGCCAACAGATCCTGGAAGAGGTTGAGAAATTCTATGGACGACTGTATTTATCGAGCACTCATCGGCCACAGACCGAAGACAGCGTAGATCTACGTGCCCCACTAAGGCACCATTGTACGTAGGATATCCCGGATGTTGATGTTAGCGAAATTAGTGCAGCACTGGAGCATCTGAGAATAATGAAGGTGATTACGACCCCGGATTGTCCAAGAATACGTTTACTTGGGCCAAAACTTGACCGGCACAATTTCGAGAGGGAAGCTAGTAGAAGGATTCATTTGGGCTGGGCGGCATTAGGCAAGTTACATCAGATCTTCACGTCGACGATTCTGCAACGCTTTAAGACAAAAATCTTTGAGAAATACGTCCTACCCATACCAACATACGCAGATGAGACATGGACACTGACTACGTGATTGGTTCACAAATTCAAAGTTACTCAACGAGCGATGGAGCGTGCTATGCTGGAAGGCTCTTATAGATAAAATCAAAAATGATGTTATCCGCAAGAGAACTAAAATTACCGACATAGTTCGCCAGATTAGCAAACTGAAGTGGCAGTGGGTAATGTATGTCGCAGAACCGATGGCCGTTGGAGCAGACGAGTTCTGGAGAGGAGACCGAGTCTTGGCAAGCGTAGCGTAGGACGCCTCTGGCCCGATGGACCGACGACTTGCGAAAAGTCGCTGGTGGAGGCTGGATCAGAAAAACGGAGGACCGGAATATCTGGCCCAAAATAGGGGAGACCAATGTCCAACAGTGGACTGCAATAGGTTGAATAGACAGAGAAAGGTTTAATCACCTTTCTTGAAGAAGAGTACCACCACGCCATTGCTGAAAAGGTTTAATCACCTTTCTTAAAGAAGAGCACCACCACGCTATCTCACCTTTGGGTCGCACATCACGAAGGGTCTTAAGCACTGGCGTTCAAAAGTTTGGCGTAAATCCGTTCGTCGCGGGGGTCTTATAAAACACAAGCTGTTTCAGAGACATCCTAACCTCGGCAAAAAAACAATGTCATTAAAAGTTACAATTTATCAATTATTGGTATTGATTTTATTCAATATTTATCAATTAAGTTCTATAATGAAATATACTCGCCCGCTTTTTCGAAGTCACACTGGATGAGAAAGTTTTATATTTCCTATTAGTATATTTTCTTTAAAAACGTCGCTTGATGCAATGAAAAGGAGCTGAAATGTTTATCTTTAATTTTTTTCAACTGTAGCTGTCCATCATAAAAATTATATAGCTAAGTTGGCATCAATTAACATAGAGAAACAACTAGGTAACTCTGAAATAATACACTGCTGCCTGGATAGATATCGATGAGAGAGTTTTCGTATATAGCGTCATTCCTCAGATCGCGGCTGCACGCGCTTGCTGACCGTGATCTGCGATTCCTGCGTGTGCCTATTTAGAAATATGCAAAAAAAATGTAATGGTTGAGTAACATGCCTTACTCCGCGGTCCGGGTATCGGTTGAATTTCTATGGCCATGAAATATCTGCACTTGTTGACTATTATTTATTCCGTGGGCAAGTAAGGTAAATGATGAGTGATCCATTCGTTCTGCCCCCCCCCCCCCTAGATCCGGCCCGCATTATTTGTACCTTAACAAAATAAAATGAGTAGTAAGTATTTCATTACAAACCCACCATCGAGCATGTTCGTTACTCATACGTGCCGTGTTATTACAAACTGTACCTAGCTCAGCGAATTCACTATTATCACAACAACAAGAGCTATCTTCAAATAATTGGCCGTATCTAGGATGACAACTACGTGCCAGGCTGCGTGTCTCCGGTGCTGATGTCGCAGGTTACAAAGCAGCTAACCACCAAGGAGCCTGTCGCTCAGGCCGGATGGCTCATGTTTGGTACGTGCTCATTCCCAGTTACGTGGTTTGTTGTTTTACAGCTAAACCGATAGTTGCTCGCAGCTCGGATCAGATAAGTGTTCGATAATCAAAAAGCCCTTATGTCAGATCTATACCTAGTGAAAGACCTGCCATCTGTTGTCTCCGGTGACGGGTGCATACAGGGCAGTGTTGACGGAAAATAATGATTACTTACCTACTGTTATTAATTTCCTTCAACACTGCTCTGTCATACTCAGGCATATCATTGACCACCAGGATTGCCTGTGCAGCCAAAACTTACGTAGCGCGGCGGAGTACCTACTCAGCATAGTCCGGAAAGATTTTTCCTTTAGACTTTAGAAAAGCCCTGTGTGCAAGTCAATAGTTAACGTTAAAACTCGCCGATGATGAGGCAGTCAGAAAATCAGCATAGGCAGGCACCTACTCGGATGTTTCAGATATTTTTTTTGCGCAACTGAACTTTACAACTTCATCGGCAAGTGGCGAGCGCAGATAGCTCTCCGAGAGGCTCTCAGCCTCCAAAATTAATACAACGAACCTATGGGCGTCCCAGAGTGGTACTCGAAGCTCGGCTTAGGCCGTTGCGGGAAGGGCTAGGAAGGTATCCTAGTTTGTTTGAGGTCAGATCTACTACTACTACTTTTGCTAGATCATCCGTGCACGCTGCGAGAAGCCCGCTGTCTGCAACAAGACGGGGTGTTCCCGACGGTGACGCTCGCGCTGTCGCCGACGCCTCCGCAAGCTCCGCCGCCTCCAAATCCATTGACGCCACCGAGAACTTTCTTTCAACAGGACTTTGAAGGACTGAAATTTGCTTATAAAGCTACACTTAAGGTACTTATATGATAACTTATGTAGGTAACTTTTGTTTTAACCTTTCTCAGCCATCTAGTTCTTAAGTTCTGAAATTGTAGGTAGGTTCGGAAATGGTCGGGAATACCGTAATATCATCCAAGGAAGAATAAATGAATTACTTGATTTGATGGTAAGGACTTACAAGTTGGTAGTTAATTTACTTAAAGTAAACATCGTACCATTCTTTTTGTACATGTAAATTTGATTCAGCATTTGGCGTCAATTATGTTAAGCGGCCGAAGATGTATCATGCTTATCTTCCTTTAAGGGAACAACCTGTTCACTCTTGCCTTGAAGATGCCCATTATTCAGCATTCAGCATAATTGCTATTTTATTTCCTCAGGAAGTTCACATCGACCCTGATGACGACACCGCCAGGATCTCGTCGAAGTGCTTTAACGCAATACGCGCGTGCACCTCTGGACTTCAGAACACGAATCACGGGTTCCACGTGGTGGGCGCGCCGGGAGTCTACCGCGTGCTGCTGCTTGGACCTCGAGGCGCCGGCTGCCGGACACAGGCTATGGCTCTGGCAAAGCACTTTGGCTTGATATATCGTAATGTTAAATATACGTACTTATTCACGGTAGATTGGCAGTCACGTTTTCCGTAGAACCGATGGCCGTTAGAGCAGACGAGTTCTGGAGTGGAGACGGCGTTGTTGTAAGTGTAAAACGCTCTCCGGTCCGATGGACCGACGGTTTGTGAAAGGTCGCTGGGTGGAGGCTGGATGCGGAAAGCAAGGACAAGGATCGACACATGTTTGTCCCAGTAGTGGACTGTAACAGGTTAAAAAGAGAGATGGCTCGTTGCCTTCTGAACTGAATAACTTGTTTATTTAATAATATAAATTTATTATAAGTGTACAGGACAGCCAGGACGCTTACCTGATGGTTAGTGATACGCCTTATCTTGACAGAGCGGCAATGAAGGAGACCAACAAACTGATAGTTATTATCCTCCATCAAGGCCGCACTGCGCCTCTCACCCCAGACAACTGATCTAGGTCTCATACCTGGTAAGTTATTAAATTCATATGAAGTTCTGAAACCTCACCATCCTGTTACTCCACTGCAGGGTGCTCTGAGCACAGCCATAGGGTAAATATGCCATTATCTACCATGCGAGCCCCATGTGGATTGGTGGCTGTGAACGACTTATCTCAATATTGTTATCGACGGCTTAACGTGCCCTTCAAAGCACGGAATCATCTTTCTTCCCAGACAATTAGGTGATTCAAGCCTGCGATGTCCTATACTTTGGGTCGGTCTCCCCGTGAGATTCGAACCCACGACCCGACGATCACGCGAAAGTCAAAACTCAACGCAGACATCTCAATACACATCGTACAGACTACTAGACTAGGAGTTTAGTTTTAAATAATTAAATAATGTCTTTAGGAGGTTTTTTTTCGAACTGACTACTGCTGTTGGCCGCAGATGGTATGTTCGAGCTGGGGGTTCCGGATAAATTATTGCCAAACACGAAGAATAACACGGTAACACACTTTATTAATCACACACACACACTAATTACACTTACACTCGTACTAATTAATCAATTAACGCACGCACTAAAATCCGTAATTAACACTGCACACTATAACACAACACTTTCCGCACACACACGTAATAATCACACGTTAACTCTTCACACTGTTATATCACACTCGACGATCCCTTAGATATCGCTGTATCACTCGCTTCTTCCTTGTAGTCGCAGGTATTTCGCTCTTCGTTCGCTCTTGAGTAGAACACAAGACTCCGGCGCACCCGTCGGCCCGCCTTATATACCTGTCCGGCCGCTGAGCTCGAAGCGTCGACGTCATTCTACATAGTTCGCGAATTATCTAGAACATACTACACTCTTTGCTATTTGACAATTCGCATGTCATACTCTATGGATTGTCTGTGGACTGACGTCACATATTAGCCGCCATATTTAATGACATTTTAAATACGTCAATTCGTAACACTGCCCCTTCCAAGAAATGCTCGTCCCGAGCATTATCTCCATAGAAACGCGCTAATCGATCCACATGAACAATCTTGGATGCTCCTCGTGGGTGCTTGCGTATACGGTACGTGACGTCGTTAATTTTGGTTATAACTTGGTACGGTCCATCCCATTTAGCTTGAAGTTTGGGAGACTTTCCTTTGCTTCGAAGTGGGTTATGTAGCCATACCAATGAACCTTCTTCAAAACCTTGATTGTTTACGTTGCGATCGTAACGTGTTTTGGTCCTTTCTGATGACTGCTGTTGTTGGGCAGTTGTAATTGCTGCCCTGTCTACATGTTGTTCAGTCCGCCATGCGTTAATTTGCTTGCGGCAGTTGGAGCGAAGATGGCCTTTGAGCCCACAGGAATAACATCTAGGGATAAATCTCCGCAAATATCGACAATCAGCCGTTTCAACAACTTCCCTGATGTGGTGGGTTCTTTGGTCTTGTCGCACTGCTTCCACTTCCAACGCATGGGCCAAGGCGTCCTTTAGCGTAGCGTGGTGTCCAAGTCGCACAGCTGCTCTCACCTCCAAATCCCGTATGCCACAAAGGCCTGCACCAATATCTTCTGAGCTAGTATGGGCTCTGTTCGATATGCTTTACGAACAAGTTCTCAATCTCCAATCCCCACTGTTGTAATTCTCACCAACGCGCTGGACCCGTTCTTTAAGCTGAACGCGAAACACATGTTCCAAATGAGCATCACCAAACCTGGATTCCAGTGCTTGCACCAACTGTCCATATGTCACATCGTCGCCAAGAGTTTCAAGAACAAGCTTCGCCCCTTAGGCCCAATGTTAGCGCCGTCAAAGCCTGGGATTCCGTCCACGAGTTTTTTCCAACCCCGAACTGTACTTTGTACGCCGACCAAGACGTTGTCCCATCGAATGGCGGCACTTTAACGCCTTTTGTTGAAGGCGCGCAACCAACGGATAGCGGGCTACCGTTGGTGATCTTTAGCTCCTTCACTTCCTTCTTGAGGTCGGCAATCTCAACGAAAGCTTCCGTAATCTGTTTCTCATGATGGCCGACTTGCTCCTTAATTTCTTGAAGATCCTTCACAAACTTGGTATGGATGTCCTTGATAAGGAGCATTTGTTCTTCTTGTCGACGAGCCTGTCTCCTTATCGGCTGGAGTTGCGCTTAACTGGCGAGCTTGCTCCTCCTGTCGGCGAGCCTGTTCCTCCTGCCGACGAGCCTGTTCCTCCTTATCGGCTTGGAGTTGCGCTTGTAACTGTCGAGCTTGTTCCTCCTGACGGCGAGCTGTTCGTTGTCCTCCTGACGGCGAGCTTGTTCCTGTAGCAACGCCATCAATGCAGCCATATCGAAAGTGGACGCTGCAGAGGCCGTAGATGGTCCCGGCACACCTTCTGTTGCAGTCGCTGGGCTGCCCGATGATGGCGACTCTTCAAACCGGCTCCTGTCCATAGCGGCTTGTCGCTGGCTTCTAGTACGAACAACGTCCGTATCTTCCTTCGGTAGCACAGGCATAATTTATCCCACTTCTGACACCAAATGTTACGAGCTGGGGGTTCCGGATAAATTATTGCCAAACACGAAGAATAACACGGTAACACACTTTAATTAATCCACACAACACTAATTACACTTACACTCGTACTAATTAATCAATTAACGCACGCACTAAAATCCGTAATTAACACTGCACACTATAACACAACACTTTCCGCACACACACGTAATAATCACACGTTAACTCTTCACACTGTTATATCACACTCGACGATCCCTTAGATATCGCTGTATCACTCGCTTCTTCCTTGTAGTCGCAGGTATTTCGCTCTTCGTTCGCTCTTGAGTAGAACACAAGACTCCGGCGCACCCGTCGGCCCGCCTTATATACCTGTCCGGCCGCTGAGCTCGAAGTCGTCGACGTCATTCTACATAGTTCGCGAATTATCTAGAACATACTACACTCTTTGCTATTTGACAATTCGCATGTCATACTCTATGGATTGTCTGTGGACTGACGTCACATATTAGCCGCCATATTTAATGACATTTTAAATACGTCAATTCGTAACAGTATTTACAGCTTCACCGGGCAATAATAGTCTTAGGAGGCTTCCGACATCTGTTTAAACAGTAGCATAAAATTGCTTCGCCTTTTCTAATATATGCTGATGTATTATAGTGATACTGTTTTATTATTATAGTGATACTGTTTTAAGAGATGACGGTTAAGGGATGGTGAGTTCACCAGACAATATTTATGCAATTACATGATGACCGGATCTGATATATGTAGTTTCGTTAAGAGCAGTTTCATCCAGAGTTTCAAAAACAATGGAGTACAGTAGTGATGAGAGAGGCGAGGAAAGAAAGGTTATGTGGTTTAGCAATTACTTATTGGCACTATGGACTTTTCTGAGGGATTAGTGTAGAAGTATAAGTTATTGTAAACAGAGTTGCCCTTGCCACAAGGTCAACTTCTGCTTATAATTTAAAAAAGTATTATTTACCTATTATAACGTAGGCATGTTTTGTCGCAAGGTTTATTGACTTCTAGGAAGTCAAGTTCGTAGAAGGTAGTTATGGACATCTATTTACGTATGCCTACCTTAAAACTTATGGTTTAGCAGGAGCATACAACTTGCGCATAAAACGTAGTCGGTGTATGTACTATTTTAAAATTTCAGTTCACTTGAAGACCTCTACAAGAAGCCATGGAGCGAGATGACGAATGGCCAAAAGTTGCGTGATTTCGGGATTAATGCACAGTTGAAGGCCGAATATAGTGAAACGTCGAATAATGAAAAAGGTGAAACCACAGATTTCTCAATACAGAGATGGCAAGCCGCGTTTAAAGTGCGACAAATGTAAGCTCAACGAGCATACTCTGGCTGCCAGTTACGCTCTGTGAGACGAGTCAAGACGCACGAATATTAGAATTACCGTTTTTTTTCCAAAATGCCATCCTGTACAATTGTAACATGCCATCATCGCAATGAATCAGTAAATTTACCAAGAAATATAATAACTTTTCACAGGCTTGTCCAGTCTAATTGTATTTTTTGTAATTTGTAACACATTATGAATATGTATAACATTTATATGCCGTTTTTCGATTTTAGGATTGCATCGATCTAGGCTGGGTTCTAAGCGGATATCGCCACCGATTGGACTTCGAGCATATAGACAACATGAGCACTCACCCAATCGGTACAATCAATTTGCTTTGCAGTATGTTAAGGACAGGGGTGAGCCATCCCTGGGGTACCTCTCGGAGATAAAATCAGTAATGAAGTTATTTAACAAGTTGAAATGGCAGTGGGACATTTATACCTTGCAAGTATTAGAGATAGTTTTAAGTGAAGAGCGAGAGATTAAAATAAGCTTTTGTTCTAGACACAATAAAAAACATATTGTGTGAGACCTACTGAATCACTGACAAAGTCGACATAGCAAAATCAACCTAGGTATGTACTCCCTAAGGCCCTAAGAATCTGAAAGCGTGGAGGATTTAAGAGTGTAGTGTAAACAGGAACCAAATTTTGTCATCGCATTCATAAGGAGATAATTTTAAGTACCTACCTAAAACCTTGTTTTACAATTGATTGAAACTCTAGGCGAAGTTGATGAAATATAAATATCAATTGTAATGCTGGAGCCACACTTACGGGAAATGCCATTACTTATCGCGTTAATGAGTGTTAGATGTTAGCTGTTAGTATGGCCCCAGCATAAGCACAAAATTTTCCAGCATCTTGTTCCTAAATGCGAGTCAGCAAACGTGCAAGACGCGCTTGATGTCGATGGCGGTGGACTGGTGTACGGGCCGGCCCGCCGCGCCCGGCTCGGGGCCGCGTGTGCTGCCCCACCTGCAGGATAGCGAGTCGCAAATTGATTATGAGGTCTAAATACCTTTACATGTGTATACCTTCAAGCTACCGGTATAAATTGCCGCTATCTACGAAAACCTTGTATTGACACGCAGAAACTCAACGCAGAAAACACTGTGTAAACATTTGAAAGGGTACCAGGAGGTACAGTCACCATCAGATATATATGAGCAGACAAGGTGACCAAATACATCTGAACAGTTTCAAATATCAATAACTTCTATACAGTACAAGTTACCATTATTATCTCAACAATAACCCGCTTCATTAATATCTCAGCAAGTGCTTGTCAATAACTTCTATACACACAACTTTTCAATAATATCTGAACACTCAAAATGTCAAGTGTAACTAAGGAAATAAACCGATGTTTATCTGCTTTGTTACACTTGACATTTCTTAACTGCATGTGGGCGTATAGTGATTATTTTCATTTGAGGTGACAAATTGTAAGAATAATTCACATCAACAACTACGTCATCCCAGTATCCTCATTAAGCCACTGCTCAGCTACCTGCGCAAGTGGAGATGATCAGTCTCGGCTCTGGCTTTGTTGGGTTCAGTTAAGAAAGACTGAATAATTGAATCAATACTGGATTAATTATTATTCCAAAACTGTTAATGACCTAATGTGATAATAATTATTTATTAAGATTATCAATCAGTCATTATACGTCCCATCTAGCAACACGTGCATTCGCCGAATTCACGCACAAACTTCGAATTTTTCACAGATGTGCAGGTTTCATCTTGATGTTTTAATTTACCTAAATAGCGTCGGATATTTTTTTTTATCTTCACCTGATGGTATGTGATGATGCGGTCGAAGACGAGCCATGACTGTCTAGAAACAGTCTTTTCACTCTTGCTTTAAAAACTGGAGGTAGTAATGTTCTGGGAACACACAAGGAGGCAAGGAGTTCCATTTCTTTGCAGTGCACATTTAAAACGAGGCACCAAAGCGGTGCCTCGTTTCAAATTCGCGTTGTGCAGATACGTGGAATGTCGACCATGTATGAACGGGATGCTCGCCTGCGTCTTGTATCCCGATGGTGAAAAGTGCCTCGTGAAATTAATTTGTGTTATTCATTCGCACGCTCACTGAAATATAACCTGTAATATAATTCAAGTGCAATGCAACTCTAGCGACTACTATCAGGCTTTGCAGCTAAGCATCAGACAAAATAGGGTCGCCCAAGGCGTATTATTTAACAGCTAGATTCCCGAAAGTCGAAGCAAGTTCAAATTTCAAGCAAATTTAGATAAGCATCACCTCAAGAGGAGACTGCTTGAAGGGACGCGTCCATACGGCTCACCATAGCCTCTTGACAAGACTGGATTCCTACCTCACTGGCCCTCGCATCCGGTAGATTTCTGTCCGTCATCTGCGTACCCAATAATACCGGGCATAAGCAGATCATTTATGCGCATCAAGTATTAAAGTTGCGGATAGGATTGAACCCTGAGGAACACTTGCATCGATGGCCTGGTGGTAAGAACACTAGCCATCAAAGACTATTTTACTCAGGAACTCAGGAAATTATATCCAGGTGCAACGGCCATGCAAAAATACCGAATGAAGGAAGCTTGCTAATAAGGCTGACGTGCCAAATTCTGTCAAATGCCTAGAGATATCGAAGACATGGCGAGAACTTCAACGTGTCTCTCGATGCGCTCACTTCAAAGTGTTTGGCATAAGAAGGTCCCTAGTTGACTGGTCACCGGCGAAACGTACATATAATAATTATATTTTCGAAATTTGAAAAGAAATTGGATTGGCAGGCATCGAACCTGCACCGTCCAGACAGGAGGGCAACAGTCTACACCAATAGCCACTGACGCAATGCTTGCTTGTATTAGTAATTGCAGTAGATAATTAGTGATAACAAGAGCAAAGTCTTCAAACTTTTATAATTGCAGCGTCATCTCATTTTTAATACATGTATTATTCAAAAAGTTTTTAATTAAATTGATAGTAAAATGTCACAAAAAATCCGACTACAACTTTTCTTTGACAGTTTGATATCATTTTAGATACATTTGACGTTAGTGTTCAGTTAGTGTTAGTTAGTGTATATTATTGAAAAGTGTGTGTATAGAAGTTATTGACAAGCACTTGCTCAGATATTAATGGAGCGAATTTAAACAATATCTTTGTAGTAAGTACCCTGGGCTAGTAAAATAATAACCTTGGTCACGATATTAGATCAGTGGAAACCTGCTTCAGTAGATTACTTTCAACTTCATTTCTGATTCATTACAACAAAAAAAACACAGCACGATTCACATTTTTGTACCTAGTTCCTATTTGCTTTCGGGCATCACTTTTACTACCGTTAACATTCGCGCGTCTTACGGTTCTTTTGTAATCGGGTCGCCACATTCACTTAGCTGGTTTACGATTGCGATGCTATGTATGATAGCCGCTTGAAGACAATAGATATGTATTGTTTGTGGAAGGGTTTTTTTGGGTGGTCAGGACATTGATTGTCTTTGTGGTCCAGCCCAAACGATGAACCAACTGACAATGTACCTTTCCGGCTGCAAGCGGGAGGATCTAATGATCGCGTCTGATAATGCTATCACTGCGAATTTTGGAATGAAAGGAGCTAGAATTTAGCTACAATTATAGCTGTCCATCATCAAAATATAGCTAGATCTAGCTTAATTAAACTGCTTAAAGTAGCTAAGTTAGCAACACAGATATTGACCCGTAAAATAGGAGTGTTTTGCACTTCTGGGTTTCAGGTAGTAAAATTGCCGGGTATGAGAGACCTAACATCTGTCGTCTAGGGTGACAGGCGTAGAGCAGTGTTGGAGGAAATTAATGACTACCTTTTTCCCTTAAACACTGCATCTGTTATGGTCAGTCATATCCGTATTACTAACCATCAGATGAGCTTACCGACCGCCCCGTTCACTTGATGATATAGAAACAAGTTAAAAATAATTTAACTGCTTTAATAATATGTATGTTTACCTTTTACAGTTAGATTATTACTTTACGGAGGCTCTGGCCGAATTGAGGGCTGCGGCCGGCATCACTGCAGTGGAGATTGACGCTAACGAGACCATTGGTAGGTAGCGATATTAATTTAAACATGTTTTATTTCCTGAGGGATGAAGCCAATCATGATTTATAATCATGGTAGACTTCATGACGTGTCTATAGAAGACGGATTTTCTTTCTCAGTTACTAATAGAAATGAAGGAAGTTAGAAATGAATGGATTCTTATCTAACAACTCATATAGACGTGATCATGTAGTTCAGGCCGTTTCGACAAAGATTTCATTGACTCAACAAGAATTGTTTGGTCAGCTGCGAAACAGAGGTAAAATTGGAAATGATGTTACCATTTATTGATGTTCATGTGGATCAAAGTGATCCTTTTGTATTTGTAACAAATTGATGATCTAGTCCGCAAACTGTACCTATTTCAGATATAGAAGTGTTATAGTAGGTAAGATTACCATCATATTTAATTTCTTCAGATCACGTTCAAGTAAAGATTCAAGCGGCAGTTATCGCAGCTCCAGCATTTGATATAGAAAGTTGCTATCAATTGAAAAATGTACGTGCCGATTGATTAAACCCACGCTATGTTAAATTTAATGCCAGTTTATGCATTATAAACATTTTATTTTAATGTTTACTATTATCTTATTTGTGTGTGCATGTATAGTAGTTACGAGGGTTGAGTTAAAAATAAACACATAAATAATAGAAAATGTTTTTTTTATTTTCTGTACTCCTTCGTACTTCAATTGAAATAATTAAATTACTACATAATTAATAATTAGTTAGCTAATTATGAACTAACAATGCTGCAGTCTCATTACATACATTCAAATTAGAACACTGAGGTAGCCTCCTGGGTGAATCGAGACAATCGATTCTTGTCTTTAAACCAACCTGTAAACTCGAGGAAGACAAAATGAATCGATTTATGACAGTCATGGAAAGAGGCCATCGCAATTCACACGCGAAACTATTGCTTTTACTAAACATAAAAATGCATCAATTTTTACAAGTAACAACATTCTCTCAACATTCAGAAGCATGCGCGGCGGGAGTTACTCGATCAGATCACGACCTGCGTGGCGCGCCACCACGCCGCACACGCCCACCCATCCGTCCACACAATAAATATACACACAACACGAGTTACAACACTCCATATTCGTGTTCTATACAGGCTGTGCACACAGCAAGCAAACTTATTCACTCTGTGCACATTCTGTAGTGACCCAAGAGATCACATTCTACAAACGCGCGATTTTTACAGTCTATTAGATTACAATTCGTCCTTGAATGAGTCCTCGTCATCACCTCCCTGGTGGCGGGACCTCCTTGACCTTGGTACAATTTGGCAATGATGGGCTGGACGACGTCTTCGACGGCCTTCTTCTGCTTTTTGTATTCTTCGGAATCCGCATCTTGGTTGTCTTCCAACCACTTGATTGCAGCATCGATAGCTTCTTCCATCTTGGCTTTCTCGTCCTCACTCACTTTAGCGCCAAGTTTTTCCTTGTCTTGGACTTGATTGAGTATGCATAGCTCTCCAGTTCATTTCTGGATTCAACGCGCTCCTTTAGTTTCTTGTCGTCATCTGCGAATTTCTCCGCATCCTTGATCATTCTCTCAATGTCCTCAGGTGTTAATCTGTTCTGGTCATTCGTGATGACGATCTTTTCCCGGTTACCAGTGCCCTTGTCCTCGGCAGATACCTGAAGAATACCGTTAGCATCGATTTCGAAGGTAACCTCAATCTGTGGAATGCCTCGTGGTGCGGGTGGAATGCCAGTAAGATCAAACTTGCCGAGCAAGTGGTTGTCCTTGGTCATGGGACGTTCACCTTTCATAGACCTGGATGGTCAGTGTGCTGGTTGTCACTAGCAGTTGAGAAGATTTGGGACTTCTTGGTGGGAATAACAGTATTACGGGGAATGAGCTTTGTCATGACGCTCCAACAGTTTCGATACCCATTGGTCAGTGGGTTGACGTCAGAAGTACAACAGTTGTCTCTGTTCACCGCTCAACACCTCCAGCCTGGACGGCAGCACCGTACGGCTTCGTCAGGGTTGATACCTCGGGATGGCTCCTTGAACCATTAAGACACGAAAACACCTTAGGAATACGGGGTAGAACCACAACCAAGGACAATTTCATCTACATCTTCTTGTTCATGTCAGCATCTTCAAGTACCTTCTGCACGGTTTAAGGTAGATCGAAGAGATCCATGTTCAACTCTTCAAACTTGGCCCTGGTGAGGGTCTCAGAGAAGTCTTCACCCTCAAAGAAGGATTCAATTTCGATCTTAACTTGGTGGCTGGAGGAAAGAGCCCTCTTAGCTTTCTCAACTTCACGACGCAGCTTCTGCACGGCACGGTTGTCTTTCCTGATGTCCTTGCCCTTCTTCTTCTTGTACAGTTTGATGAAGTGTTCCATTACCCTCTGGTCAAAGTCCTCTCCACCCAAGTGAGTGTCACCATTAGTGGCAACAACTTCAAACACTCCATTATCAATAGTGAGCAGCGACACGTCGAAAGTACCACCACCCAAGTCAAACACAAGTACGTTTTTCTCTCCCTCTTTCTTGTCCAGACCATAGGCAATTGCAGCAGCGGTAGGCTCATTTATGATTCTCATGACATTAAGACCAGCAATAACACCGGCGTCCTTGGTAGCTTGACGTTGCGCGTCGTTGAAGTAAGCAGGAACAGTGACAACAGCATGAGTTACCTTCTTGCCCAGATAAGCCTCAGCAGTCTCCTTCATCTTGGTGAGGACCATAGCAGAGATTTCCTCAGGAGCAAAGATTTTATCACCCTGAGCTGTCTTAACAGCCACATGAGGTTTGCTGTTCTTCTCTACAACCTTGAATGGGAAGAATTTAACATCATGCTGGACAGCTGCATCATTCCATTCACGACCAATAAGACGCTTGGCATCAAATACTGTGTTCTCAGGGTTGGTGGTCAGCTGGTTCTTGGCAGCATCACCAATGAGACGCTCGCCTTCACTGGTGAATGCTACATATGATGGAGTAATACGGTTACCCTGGTCGTTGGCAATAATTTCAACACGTCCATTCTTGTACACACCAACACTGTTGACAAGACAAAAAAATATATTTAATAAATAATTATTTAAAAACGTCATAATAACTACTAGTCTGTGTCACACATAGACACAATCAAAATCTAATGTTTATGGGGGTCACTCAAACAAGCATTTATTTTTTGAGATCAATGACTCTTCAATATTTTAAAATATGATCAAAATTATAAATACATAATCATCATCATCATCAGCTCATTAAACCTCCCCACCGAGAGGCACGAGCCTACCCGTATAGGGATTAGGCCTTAGTCGTCCACGTGGGCCAAGTGCGGAATGGACGACTTCACACACAACCTTCGAATCTCTTCATAGCCTTCACCGTAAGAGCATCGGATAACGTACATATATTTTCGAAAATTCGAAAACACATTGGTATGTGTCGGGATTTGAACATCAGCCCTCCCTGTAGGAAGGCGACAATCCACACCATTGAGCCACCGACGCTATATACATAATATTTCAATTCAATACAAATAACATAATTTCTACATATATGTCACCCAAAGTAAGGTAAAAAACAGCAAATAGAAAGAAAAACATATTTAAATGACTATCTATCATTTCACTTTTATGTGGTCGAGATGTGTAGAATATACATTCTACACATCTCATAGTTGAAGACTGGTTGGGTACAAAACTCCCCACAAACAAAAGATTTTTCATTGTTTGTTCTGCATAA
>PQWD01003804.1:0-29560 GCA_019425675.1 Leucinodes orbonalis
TAGTGTCTATGAGGATCAAGGGTTATGGCCTTTTTGCAAAAGCTGGCTGCCTATTCGGCAGTATAACGATGATTAACAGCTATGGGTATTTTAATGATTTCCTCTGATCCAAGACACTTATATATTGAAATTGAATATGGTAACTCATTTACATACAGCTCATTAAACTCTACTCCCCACCGAGGGCCGAGCCTACCCGTAGGGAGAATTAGGTCTTAGTCTCAGCAGGCCTCAGTGCGGGTTGGACCAGACTCTTCACGCATAATAGCATAACTTGAATCTCTTCGCAGCGTGCGCTGGGTATCTCACGATGTTTTTCCTTCACGTAAAGCTGTCGGATAACGTACATTATTTCGTAAATTCGAAAACACATTGTACGTGGCGGGATTTGAACCTCAATCCTCCGCAGGAGGGCGGACAGTTACACACATTATAAGCACGACGCAATATACTCGTGCATAAGAAAAAACTATCTGTCTTACATTGATTTATTTGATTGTGAATGTGAAATATTTTAATCTTTCTTGTGGTATCTTAACTGTGCTAAAAGACTTATCACCTTGTCGTGTTCAAAATCAAATTTTATTTACGCTCTAAATCGCTGATGGATGACCATTCAGATCGACTTATTACCCTGTCGTGTTCAAATAAATCAATTAAATTTACGCTCTAAATCGCTGATGGATGACCATCAGATCAGACTTATTACCCCTGTCGTGTTCAAAATCAAATTTTATTTACGCTCTACATCGCTGATGGATGACCATCAGATCAGACTTATTACCCCTGTCGTGTTCAAAATCAAATTTTATTTACGCTCTAAATTGCTGATGGATGACCATCAGATCAGCACTTATTAACCCTGTCGTGTTCAAACTCAAATTTTATTTACGCTCTAAATCGCTGATGGATGACCATGATCTTTCGCATAAAGTGATAATTAATGTTTAAGGTTTTTTATTACTTAATAAGGTACCAGTGTCGACTAATCGAGTTTTTATATTACCTCCAGGGATATCGCAGCCACTTTTAAAGTTATAAACTAATTTCGACATGACTTACGCAACCTGTACTAGATGTTAAAGCGAACACGTTTGACAGCATTACTCCAGTAATATAACAATTCAGGGAATAACTTCTGGGCAATTATAGATTTGTTAATAACCTCGTTAACAAATTGGATTTTATATTTAGTTAACACTAGATTACAAGGGATATTCAGATAGCTGTGAATGTAATTAAAAGTAATTTTTGGTCCATTAAAATGTGTTTATGTTTGCCCTCATCATTGAGTGATGAATGATGGAGTTGCCTCAGTCCGCTGGTGTAGTGTGACGAGGACGATGGGATATAACCAGAAAATATCTAAGTTTTCTGAGAACGTTCATGATTATATAAAAAATATTCTAAAATTTGTTAAAAAATCTTGTATCCGTGATACTTTTTGGTAGCGCTACACCATTAATTTATTATCAGTGGTATTAAACCCAAATCTATTAATATACTCTGTATAGTAGTATATCCAATAATAACCAACACGTGTGATCTAAATGTGTTTAGATAATGTTTCATTATAATCCGATATTAAAGGCTTGTGGTACAAGTCTGTGATAGTTTTTCCTTTAGACCCAAAGATTATATTTTGGCCTATTATTGCTGCTAAAGACCAGAAATGTATGCAATATTATAGATACATATTTACCCTACCTTACTTGAGTAATCTTATCTGTTTAAAATATTTGAATGCAAACTTAATACTTGATTAAAAAATATGCTAAACACTAATAGTACAAAGGTAGTTTAAAATTTTGGTATGACATCGAAGTTTAACGTGCTTTAACGTACATACGTTGATAACATGTATATACTAAAACATACATTTGTCAATGAATATATACAGTGGTTATATTCGATGAACTCATGTTTAGTATAGTTTAGAATAATTGGACCTTTGCCTGTTGCATAATACTAATATAATAATTAGTCAATTCCACGACATCTCACACAGCGCCATCTAGCCCCAAGTAAGCTGAGCCTGTATTATGCGTCTTAAACGACGGATAACATACTAATAATTTTTTTGTAAATACATACATAAAAAATATAAAAATTAGTTATATAAGTAATGTTTTCAGTTGTATAGTACACTTACAGTTTCACGCTTAAATCTGGCGGCTAGATGGTGCTGTGTAAATTCAGTGGATAATTTATTTATTTTGATGACTTGAAATTAAATACTTAAATTTAAGCACAATACACTTATTATTTTTGAGTGTATATTTCAAAGATGTATGGGTTTATACTTTAATAATACTCGTCGTAATTTTAAGATTTATAAGTAGAACTGTTCAGACACTGTTTCAGAGTTAATCTTAATCATAGGGGTCAATAATATTACTAAAGACGAGCGTTTAGTTTTTAGAATTTTCTCCCTGCTCTAGGGCCCTATAAACCAATCATGTCTTCTTTGACCCTTTCTAGTTACGGAGTTTTCTAGAAAGTGACACACAACAAAGATGCGACTTTACACTTAATTATATTTTTTTGCTTGGTGCTGCAAAACAACAATGCTTGTTTTATCCACATTAACATGCCAAAATTTTTTGAAATTACTGGCTTTAAAGAGATTGGTAAATCTGGCCCAGGTAAGGTAGATAAAATACAATGATTCAATCAGGTATTTTTTAAATTCGATGTATTTAGACAATTAGAAACTAGGTTATTGAAGTAATATAAGTCGAGTAAATGGACCTGCGATTGATAAAAGTTACGCGAGTGAACACGTATATGATAGGATGTAACTTACTCCGCATCAGTCTTGAAGCTATAAGTTTTAATTCTGTAACAGTTTTACGGTTTACACCTTATGCTTTTTTATATATTGTCTATTAGCAAATTCAGTATTAACTTTAGGAGCCGGTATGTTATTGTATTTCCTTCTTTTATTTGCATGGGTCTTAGGCATTAGTGGTAGATTTTTATGTCTTTTCAACACTGTCTGTGTAATGTAAAGCTTCCTGACAGATTGAAGGTTACTGATTTTGTAAAGGGTTTGAGTTGGGAATCGCATGTTTTTAAAATACATGACTTTAAGAAGGCAGCGTTGAGCACGTTCTATATCTATAAACCGAGTTTTTGCCGCGCCACCCCATACCGGTATGCAGTACGTCAAAATAGATTGAACCAAGGCGATATATATATCAGTGATTAAATCCCTACGTAAGACCTGTGACATCGAATTCATTCTTGGTGCCACATATCTCAAAGATTTAAATATCCACGTTAATTTCCTTAGTCTTGATATGACATGCTCCAGGTGCGGATACCATGATAACCGTTGGTCTATAAATACACCTAGGTACTTAAATTGCTCAACTCGCTGAAGGGTGGGGCAGTTGCAGTTTTGCTTGTAGATGTTCGAGTTGCAATTATGAATTTTTATATCGAAGTTATTGTACTGCTTTTTTGTGTTGTTAATACTAAAACAAATGTATTTAGTTTTATCAGTGTTTAGAGTTAAGAGGTTATTACGTAGCCACGCGTTTACACGTATAAGACCTTGCTCTGCAATTTCTCTAACGTCACTCCAAGAATGAGCACTGAATACTATTGCAGTATCGTCTGCGTATGAGAAAAGAGATGCATTTGTAATCTTCATTGCACAAAGGTCATTTATATAAATTAGGAACAGCGTGGGACCAAGAACGCTTCCCTGGGGCACGCCGAAAGATACCTCTACATCTTCACTTAGAACTGACCCCAATTTAACTCGCTGTCGCCTGTTGGTAAGATAATCTTTAAACAGCTCTAGAGGGATCCCATTTACTCCAATCTTTTCCAGTTTTCGTACAAGGATAGGAATGGACACGGTGTCGAAAGCTTTTTTCATGTCTAGGAAAACTGCTACACTTTTTCTATGATTATCAAGTTGTTCCACCACTAGCGAACTTAATGCAGTCACCGCATCTTCTGTTGAGCGACCTTGGCGGAATCCATATTGTGAAGGAGACAAGAGGTCATATGCGTTTAAGAAATTCAGCAACCTTTTATTAATTAGCTTCTCTATTATTTTAGAGATAGCTGACAGTACTGACACAGGGCGGTAGTTAGTGACATTATCTCTATCCCCCGCCTTATATATTGGAGTGATGACCGAATGCTTAAGTGGAGACGGAAACACTCCCTTACTAAAGCACAGGTTTGTAAAGTATGTTAAGATGGTACAATTTCGGTTTTAATATGTTTAAGAAAAGCGAAAAATGTGTGTTGGAATTTTCGAAATTATATGTACTTTTTCTGATGCTCTTACGGTGAAGGAAAACATCGTGAGGAAACCTGCGCACGCCTGCGAAGAAATTCAAAGGTTGTGCGTGAATTCGTCCAATCTGCTCAATCTGACTAAGGCCTATACACCAAATACGGGTAAGCTCGTGCCCTTGGGTGGGGACGTATAATGAGCTGATGATGATGATCTTACAACACATACTTACTGTTCTTAAAAAATAAATGATACTCAAGAGATGAGAATCGGGCTCAAAATCATTTATATCTTTTCGTTGAACGCGCTTTTTTTATTCTTAACCAGACAAGTAAAAAAATCCTAAAAAGTACAATTCACAAAAAGCCTGCGAAAATTGTAATTGAGTGCCTTGGATACTCCTGAGACGTTACCTCTACAATAACGGAGATAATCCCGGCATGTGGTATTAATTCCCCACCAAGGCACAGGCCAGGGTTGCCATCTTAGAGGTCCCCCTGATTTAGGGGATTTTTTTGGGACAACATTTTTTTAGAGGTTTTTTGTTAAATCTTATATTACTTATTTCGTTTTTATATCTATAATAATAATTATATTTGTGACACCTAGTAAAATCCCTCAATGCTATAGATATAAACGTCGCGATGGGCAACTATTGCTTCTTTATACCAGACTGTTCGTTATATTCATTAGTATTAATTAAATATTAAATATCATGTATTTATTAAAAGACAAAGTATTGGTGCTGCTTTATTTCAATGTATGTATGAAAAAACGATATTTCAAAAATATACGAATTAAAATGTATTAATAGTTAATTAAATTAAATTTGCTTAATATATTCTAATCTAATAAGGGTGTTTAAAACTCTAAGACATGTTGCTTCTAAAACACTATTATACCAGATTTATCTTGCATTGGCACAATCAATAACTAGCTATTAACTATGAAATTTTTGGAGATCGAACGAGCACAGCGAGCTCTTATAAAGGTGATGACTTTTAAAAAGAAAAGATTCCAAACTGAAACTCTTTATGCAGAGTGTCACTTATTATCAGTCCGGAAACTTTATGTACTACATTTAGTTCTAAAACAGCACACGTCATTGGTATATACCCCGATTATTGAAGAAAGAAGAAGGAAATATAAAATTTTAACCATCCGACTAATTCACACAAGCTTTGCCCAAATTCAATACCATAATATGGCTGCAAAAGTCTACAACCTTATTAATAAAAATCTGAATATTTACTCAGTGACATCACGTAAATGTAAAGTAGTACTGATAAAATGGCTGAAGAGTTTGAATTATAATGAAACAGAATAAATACTGAAGTAGGGCCCTGAACAGCAAACTCACTACTTAAATGACATACACACACCCACATTTACACTTTTTACGCATAAGAACTTACACACACCGTACACACGTCACACTTTTGACACGTAAGTGTCACACACACATTCACTTTTTACACATACTTACACACATACACTTTTTTCACATGCGTGCACACGCGGCTCACGCTAATGCACACCAAACACAGAATAGACACACACACACACACATACGCGCATAAGTAACTCGTTGCGCACCTGTTTGATACAAAAAATTACTTTAAGTGATTTCTATGTTTTATATTATGTTTGTAATGAATACTTATTAAGTATTCTGATACTAAAGTAATCACATTTGTTTAATCTTGTATAACTGTAGTTAAAAAGAGCGGAGTCACCTGGCACAGGCATATACTTGCTTAAAAGGTGACTTTGACCTTAATTAATAAAATGTAAACTTTCTTTGAATGAAAATAAATATTTTTAATTTTTTTTTTAATATTTTTGTAAAAATCAATTAGGGCATTTTTCATTATTTGTGACATTCTAGTTAATTTTTAGGGTTAAATATTTTAGGCAGTGGTAACACTGGCATGTGGAGGGAAAGGAGGGGGTAAAATCAGATGCGCATTCCTGTGGGATCTGCGAGCGCCGAATAACGCAGTACATTCATTTAGCCAAATTAAATTGCAAATGATATTTTAAATTGCGAGTGATATTTTAACGTAGGCACATTCGTTATATTCATTACCAAATGCAGTTAGGGTCCAAACTCGTATTCCCTTTGTGTAATAGTTGAAAGCTTGCCATTTTTACAAATTAAAATTGTAAAAGCGTTTTACATTGTACCTTGCTTGATAGAATAAATGTAATACTCGGTCTCTTTATTCGAGTTTGAAAAATGATAAGAGTTTGTCTGACAAAGCAGAATAACTATAAGATTTAAATTTATAAAACCTTTGTTTCATTTCTAAAGAAGGCAAGAAAATACATTGTGCAATTTCCAGCGTAGGATATATTTTAAAAATCCCGTCGCCATAACAGTCCGTGCAGTCAAGGACTGTAGGGCACAGACCTTCCCACACAGCAAAGCTATTTGGACATTGGCTGTAACCCACCACGTGGGCTCAATGCTGATTGGTGGTTGTTAACGGCTACTATCCTAAGATTGAAGCCGGGACCAATGATGCAAAAAGTATAGATTCGTGATAAGCACACAAAACAATCGAAAAAAGTGTTCCAAATGCAGTGACAGCACACATACTCATATTTCGAATAAGCGTACATTTACAAAGAGCTCACAACTATATTCTCTTTGTTGGTTCGTTTTTGAGGCACGGATGGCGTTGTTTTCCTATTAGCCTATCGCAGTCCACTGCTGGACATCGGTCTCCCCCATTTTGCGCCAGATATCCCGGTCCTCTGCTTCCCTCATCCAGCCTCCACCAGCGACCTTTCGCAAGTCGTCGGTCCGTCGGTCCGGGCGTTCTACGCTACGCTTGCCGAGACGCGATCTTCACTTCAGAACTCGTCTTCTCCAACGAACATCGGTTCTGCGACATACGTGACCAGCCCACTGCCACTGCGCTATGTCGGTAACTTTAGTTACGGATGGCGTATCTACCTTTATATATACAGAATATCATTGGCCGGGACCGGCTTAACGTGCCTCCGAAGCACAGAATCATCTTTTGTTTCGGACAATCAGGTGATTCAGCCTGCAATATCCTTACCTAACTGGGAAAAATCGCACTAGATTTTTGCCCGCGGGATTCGAACTTACGACCCGGGTTGACCGGGTTGAAGTTGTAGCAGTATTCCGGTTGTTAGTTCGGTTGACCGGACTACTGCAACTTTTTAGTTGCAATAGTTCGGTTCGAACTGAGCACCGGACTATTGCTACTTATTTAGTAGTAACAGTTCGGTTAATAAAGTTAAAGTTTTGTTTATTTGCATGTATTTTCTCCATTAACTCATATATATATATATATATATAATATATATATATATATATTATATATAATATATATATATATATATATATATATATAATGATCTGGAAAGAAGTACTAGGGGAACATACACAACCAAGAGGTTCTGTTGTGAACAATCTGATAAAAAACGCTGTTCACTGAAAAGTACTAATCGGACACCTCCGATATAATTATGGTCTCCTAGTACTTTTTTTACAAGTACTAGGAGACCATAACATAACATAACAATATATTTTTTTATTTATGTCAGGTGAGCAAACAGATCACACCGAACGCTTTATAAAAAAATGTGATTATTGTCAAAATAATATATTCTTGCGAAACAATCGTTACCACGATTGTCCTCCCATCCCCAATGTAAAAGTATAGTTTTTTTATGTTAAGTTTAATAAGAGGTAACGACTGGAAACCAAGTAAACAAAACTTTAACTTTACTTTATTAACCGAACTGTTACTACTAAATAAGTAGCAACAGTCCGGTGATCGGTTCGAACCGAACTACTGCAACTAAAAAGTTGCAGTAGTCCGGTCAACCGAACTAACAACCGGACTACTGCAACTAAAGGGTTGACCCAACCACTGTTCTATAAATAATAATAATAAATATCCACTGACATTCACACAGCGCCATCTAGCCCCAAGTTAAGCGTGGAGCCTGTATTATGGGTACTAAACAAAGCATAAACATACTTATATACATATTTTTTTTGTAAATACATACATATTATACAACACCCAGACCATTACAAACAGACGTGTTCATGCACACAAATGTTTGTACTGCCCGGGGATCGATCCCGGAACCCTCGGTGTTGCAGTCGACCTGTCAACCGTAACGCTAAATGGGTCGTCATAACTGTCTAAATATGTACTAATACTCAAACTTCAAGTTCTTTGAGCCATCTAAGATGGTATATATATAGTAGAGAGTACATAACGAGCGTCATTGCGTCACGTGAAAGCGTTAAGGCACGCATTGCCTCCCTCGACAGCCCTTATCTCCCACACGTCTCATTAAACCGAGCACACCGTTACAAGATATAATGCTTGTATATTTATATATATATATATATATATATATATATAATATATATATATATATATATATATATATATATATATATATATATATATATATGCATATTGGTGTTACATAAAATCATGTGTAATTACATCTTAGATTTTGTTTAGTCGGGTTAATAATTAAAACAACCAAAACTACCATCTAACAATCAAAATCAAAATAAAAAACCGTTATTCAGTTTATGTCTCTAAAACCACTTCGTTAAGTCTAATAAAATTACCACTGATTCGGACTGTAGTTTTTGTACTGAGAAGAATCCAGGAATAAACTCAGTAGTTACTCGTTTCAATAAATAAGTGTATTATACTGAATAATATTGTTTCTAATTTAAGCCGTATCGTATGTAGTCTCCTCGAGAAGATTTGATTGCAAGATAAGAGCCGAGACGAAAGCCTAAACACTTACTTATATATATTTGCAACACCAAAAGGACAGGACATTGTTGTCTCTTCAAATGGGTTGCATATTCCATTTCTTTGAAGTTTGCTATGTCGTATCGCTCAAAATATATTACAGCAGACGGCAACTCATTCCACAGTGTTGTCATGTGCGATTTATAGCATAGTTGCTCTGTCTTATGAAATAATAAAAATAATACGTAAATAATAATTATAAGAGCGTCGGTGGCTCAGTGGTGTGGACTGTCGCTTTCCTACCGGGAGGGCTGAGGTTCAAATCCCGACACGTACCAATGTATTTTCGAATTTTCGAAAAATATATGTACGTTATCCGACGCTCTTACTGTGAAGGAAAACATCGTGAGGAAACCTTCATGCACGCCTGCGAAGAGATTCGAAGGTTGTGTGTGAAGTCGTCCAATCCGCATTGGGCCCGCGTGGACGACTAAGGCCTAATCACCCTATACGGGTAGGCTCGTGCCCCTCGGTGGGGACGTTTAATGAGCTGATGATGATGAATAATTATAAATATCCACATATATTCACACAGCGTGCCATCCAGCCCCAAGTTAAGCGAGAAACTTTGTATTACGGTTACTAAACAACGGATAAACATACTTATAGTATTTTTATAAATACATACATATTACACATGGGAACACTCAGACCAATACAAGCAGACATGTTCATGCACACAAATGTTTATACTGCTAGAGAATCGAACCCTAGGTATAGAAGCAGACGTTTCAACCATTACGCCAAGTGGGTTGTTGAATGTACCAAACACGCATATTTTGTTCAACTTTTGAATTATTTTGATCTGCCCTTGAGGTCTAATAAATCAATGTATACGATGTTCGACGTCGAATTTGTTTTTTGATTGATGAGCGCTCTCGAAATTAGTTTCACACTTGAAGGTTATTTATAAATAATATTAAATATTCTAGTGCAAATGTCTGAAATCAAATAGCTCAATCACGTTTTTAAAGAAGCCCTAACTGAAATACAAGTCTTGTCTAGAGTGATACCACGGTCTCATAGAGAACCGGCGCAAAACGTTTTACGAGCGAGGTTATGGTTGGAGCCCCCTCATTTGCATACTCCTTAATATATATTACACTATTTGTGCCCCGCGGTATTACCTGTAGTATAAAAATCCCGAAGTAAAGCGTTTAGATTTAGCGTAAGCTGCGCGCGTACAGTACTTGGATATTGAAACATTACATCTTTCTCTAAAATTAAAGAAGCCTATGTTTCTCCTTTTCACTTCAGCTACCAATAAAACTCCCGTCAAAATCAGTCCAGTCGTTTTGGGGATTACTCATTTGGTGTTGCGGTTGAGACGTCGACTGCAACGCCAAGGGTTCCGGGCTCGATTACCGGGAAGTACAAACATTTGTGTGCCTGAACATGTCTGTTTGTATTGGTCTGGGTGTTTTCTATGTAAAATATGTATGTTTTTAAAAAAAAAAGGATATAAGTTTCTTTATAAGTTGTTTAGTACCCATAATACAAGCTTCACGCTTAACTTGGGCTAGACGACGCTGTGTGAATTTCAGTGGGTATATATTTATATACAGATTGTTACATATGTACTTATATCCGACAAGTACAAGGTAGATAAATATTTATTTACTACTGTGACCTACAAGACAAACATGACTGTATTCAGTCCGGGCTTTAGCTAATGAGGCGTCGTTAACCCCAGTGACCGCCGAATGTATTTACCTCCATTCTCTGCGGGGCAAACAACGGGAAGATGACTTGGTAAATGCCGTAAAGCCTTAGAGAGTACCGTGTTTTGTTTACATTAGCTTTTTAAGGGTTTTATGTCTGAACTTAATCTTGAAGAAAATTTACGAACAGTGAGTGCGTTGGCAAATCATTGTATTGAATTTTGTTATACTATTTTATCATCAACAACAGGTCATTTATATACCACTAGGTAGTAGACTCGGTACTGAGTCGTCTAAGTAGGTACCACCGCAGTGCCAGATATCGTCCCGTGAAACAAGAGTGCTTTACACTTCTACGTTTCGGATTAAGAGCTATATAGCCAGTAATATTACCGGGTAAGTATAAGATAACATCTGTCGTCTTGGGTGATGGGCGCCACACTGCACTCATTGATTTGAGCATAATAACTGTCTATCAATTGTTGGTCTCCTTCAATACCGCTCTGTCATGGATACGCGTATCACTTACAACCAGGTGAGCGTCCTGACCGTCCTGTACACTTGTAACATAAATATATATATATACTTCCCCACCAAGGAGCACGAGCCTACCCGTATAGGGTGTATAAGCCTTAGTCGCCACGCGGGCCCAGTGCGGATCGGTCGACTTCACGTACAACCTTTAAACTTTTTCGTAGACCGTGGGTTTCCCCACGATGTTTTCCTTCACCGTAAGAGCGTCGGATAAAAAAATTGTCTAGCAGTGTATCAGCGAATTAATAAAATGGCTATTAATTCTACTGATTTTATACATTTTTTTATTAAATAGAACGTAAAACAACTGTAAAATTAAATAGTAATATTTCTGTTAGTTACATGATTTATTCACAATATGTTTTTATTTTGTGAATAAACCATAGTACCAAAATAAAAATATTGTATTATAATTTACTATCAAAAAAGCTACAAAGAATTGGCAAAGAACAGAAAACAAAAAAAAATATTGGTCACATAGAAAACAAATGTGATACAAAAAAGTTTGTAACACTTGCTAAGAAAGAAAAATTAATACAAACGAATGTCCATATTGTTTAACAAAACCCGCAAAGTCTTGAATCAACGTTAACTTTCTTTACATAATTGAACACAAAAGCAATTTTTTTCGTGTCGTCCTTAACGAAATATTTTGTCTCCAGCCGAGCGAGCGACAGAGCCATTTGTTACAGAAACATAGTTTGACCCCGGTTTTTGTAATCAACATCGCACAAATAAGCCCCGTTTTTCTACAAGAACACAAAAGAAGATCGATCTTTTTTTTTCTCCTCTGCTCTACATCAAATAAAGTTGAATGATAACATCCGTCAATTTATCTCGTTTTTCCACTTCGATAAGTTCAGCTTATTTTACGCAAGGCTATTTAATATTAACAAACGCCAATTGGTATGATATTCTATTATGAATTTATTTGTTACCCGTATTTGGCAAACACTATACCTATCTATCAATTCAACCTTTTGCAGTCCGCTGCTGGACATAGGCCTCCTCCTTTTGCGACAGATATCCCGGTCGTCCGCTATATATAATTAATAATAAAATTATTAATTTAAGTTTTCAGTATTGTATGCATCAAACACATCGAATATTTAACGAATGTTATTAAAACATAATTATAGTAAAACTAACTAAAATTACATAAATCATAAAAACAATACTCATAATAATACAACATATTAGTATGCAATATAGTATTTACAAAAAAAAAATACAAAATATGTTCATTCGTTGTGTAGTACCTACATAGTACAGTCCTCGCAAAAATTAGGGGCAAGATTCCGCTGTGTCAATGACATCGAAAACAATTATTATATCAATAACAAAAACAGTAATTTTATACACATTTAATAAGTTTAAAAATATTCTTGATAAAAAATAACTGGGTACATATTTGACGACCCATGTGGTGTAATGGCTACGACATCAACTATTACACCAAGGGTTCCGGGTTCGATATACGGGCAGTACAAACATTTGTGTGAATGAACATGTCTATTTGTACTGGTCTGGGTGTTATATATGTATAATATGTATGTATTTACAAAAAATATATAAGTACACATGTTTATCCGTTGTTTAGTATCCATGTACTAGATACTCTCAGTACTCCTCGTAACAAAATCTTTATAAGTTGTCTCATTATATTATAAGTGTAATGAAATTACGAATATACGGCGATAAGCCCCAGTACTAAGTTGATTCTCGAATATCAAATACTCTATAAATTCTACTATTCTGTCAGTCAGGCGACAGAGGTTCCCCAGGCGACTGTTTCCTTCGAATGTTCACGATCAACTGCCTGTAGAAGCGTGCGCCATCTTTATAAAAGAATAGTTCAGTGTGACGTCACATCCATAAAGCATCAGTGTTGCCATTATAATTGATTTGCATCTGTACAAAAGTGTGAAATGATTTTGCAGTTTACAAAAAATACGATCAATAAAATAAATCACGACGTAAGTATCACGTACTAATTTGCCTCCATAATTAATCGTAACTAACTTATCACCAGCCAACCGTACTAAATTAACTAAGGATAATACAACTAACTTGATTAGTGCCCGGGAGATAATATTATTCCTGATAACCTCATTTATATGGGTAGTTTATAATAATATTTTCATAATTATAGTAGAAACACATTTTAATTTTATTTTTATAGCCTTATCATTAGTATTGACCTATTTGCTTATGTAGTTAATTATTATTCAGGATATAGTACATCCCTAGAACATAAGCACATTTTGAAAGTCTTTTTGCTTACCTAGGTTATGGTTGGACACCAAAAACCGATAGACACTGCCGTTATTTTCCCGCCGTACTCCGCCTGACACCTGAGACAACAGATGCTAGGTCTCGTATACCCGGTAATTTTACTAGATAATTTTTTAAGAGGAAGATCTATAGAAATACTCAATTGAAAGCCGACAGACTTTCATAGTTTTTTTTTATTAATAAAATTACATCTACAGACTCATGGTCCGTACTCTTTTTAGTTTAAGATTATTTTGTAATTTAATTATTATAATATTATGTTAGTGCTCCGCGCATGGGGCAAAAGAATTGGTTAAAGGGGGAATGGGATAACAGTCAGAATTAAAATAACTAAATATTTACATTAGGTAAAGTAGGGGTGTGAATAATATAAAATAAAGGGAATAAATAACATCATAAATACTCTCTCTCTCTCTGTTTTATATTTATATAATAATAGTAGCAATAACTCTTACATTATTTAAGTCTTACTCTTCATTATTTCTTCTTTAAGGTGGATGGACCAGGGGAGTGGGCCTCTGACTTTCATAGTATAACACAATCGCACCAGGATTCCTGTGTAGCTCATCAGTTAAACTAATTAATCTAGTAATCATGTTGATCTGAGATCATCATCAACTCAATATACTTACCCACCTAGGGGCACGACACCTATATGTATAGGGTGTGTAGGCCTTTGTCGTCCACGCGGGCCCAGTACGGATTGGCCGACTTCATGCACAACCTTTGAATTTCTTCGTAAGCGTGCACTGGTTTCCTCGCGATGTTTTCTTTATCCGTAAGAACGTCGGACAAACGTACATATATAATTTCGAAAATACGTTGGTACGTGGCGGGATTTGAACCTGCACCCAGATCAGAAGGCAACAGTCCACACCAATGAGCCACCGACGCTGATTTTTATTATACCCTGCTAAAATCAGATTAGCAGTCTCACGTCACCCTGCGTATGAGCAAACGCGCCGTTTCATCGCCGTAACCTGTAATTAGTTTACTCCTCCTATTATTATGCATAGAGTACATTTTAAGTTATTCCACGGGTACAGTCTAGGGGATCAGCAAACGTATTATAGTATTCCTTTAGGATCAGGGATCAAGTTTTTATCCAATTAAACTAACGAAGGCGAAACCCCTTGACCTGCTAGTTTACAAACTTACATTAAGATTGCTGCACCATGTTGTTTTACAATAATTCCATCTGTTTGATTATCATCATGATGAAGTTTTCGTAAGTCAAAGATGTTGGGGGAATCGTAACACTTACTTCGTGCACCTATGTCAATACCTTCAACCTGCCAAGATGTGGTACCCTCTCCCCTAAACAGACGAGTTTGTGGTGTCATGCCAATGTGCACTGTAATAGCTAAGGTATCGCCTTTATCCCCGCTTTTTTTTATAGTGTTCCGTAAAAAAGAACTGTAATGCACTTTTGTGTGTCGGCACTGTAGCAAATCAATTACCGGGTATGAGAGATGTAACATCCGTCGTAGTTGACGGGTACAACCCATCTATCATTTCTTGGTTTTCTTCAATACCAGTCCATGGTATGCGTATCACTTACCATCAGGTAAGCAAACCGTCAAAATTTTTAAACATTTTACACCATTTCCATTATCGTCTCCATAAAACTTAGCAAGGAGTTCCAAATCGCCGTGACATCTTAGCTACGGTCAAATCGCAACAAAGGCTCCCCTATAAGTGTGAAGTTGTACCGGGCGACAAGTTGCCGGCAACTTGCGCTTGTTGAAGATAATGCCTCTTATAAGTGTCCTGTCGAGTTCCTGCTTCAGGAGTGCAGGGGAGCAGACTTCGCTAACTAAAATTAGGTTTGAGTTTACCCCGTGGAGCAACTACTTTAACAGCTAACCGAGTTATTGACATGGCTAAACAGAATAAAAGCGCCTGGTATTTTAAGTAGTAATGGCGTGTTATAAAGTAGATAATTTGGGATTTTTAGATCAAAAACTGTCATAGTTTATAGTTTTGACCCATCTGGTATAATGGTCGAGACGTCGGCTAACTAAACCAAGGGTGCCGGATTCGATCCCCGGGCAAACATTTATGTGCATGAACATGTCTTGTATAAGTCTGGGTGTTTTTTATGTATGTATTTATAAAAAATATATATTTAAGTATGTTTATCCGTTGTTTTGTACTCATATTGCAGGCTAAATGCTTAGTTTGGGACTAGATGGCGATGTGTGCAAGTCAAAAGATATTTAATATTATTATTTATTTATAGTTTCTGCTTTCGTAATTTGGCTGATCTAAAAAGGCCACGGCTGTACATACTGGTTTCTGACCTGACAAACTCCTAGTGACAACATGCCTAGATTTTAACAGTTGAAGGATTGTTTTATTATAATATAACTGTACGGTACATAAAAATAAACGTATATAATAAGACTGACGAATTTCTTACTGGATTCTTCTCAGTAGAAAACTACAGTTCGAACCAATAGTAGTAGCTTCACTTGACATCAAAGGTGTTTTAAGGGCCTAACTTAAATAAAAACTTCTTGGTTTCGATACACGTATAAAATAAAACTACACTTAGGCTAATAAACAGCCATTTCAAGACCCAAATGTTAAGTAATTACTCGTATTGTATGAACAAAGCATTCACCAGTGGTGACCTTTTTAGCCGGATCTCACTGTTTCTTGGACATGCCTTTGTTAGGAAAAAACATTTCTTCTAAATAAAAAGAGGTTTTCTATGAGAAAACTTCTTTCATTTAGAAATAGTCTGTTTACCGACAAATTTAACTTACCCGCGTTTTCATTTCTGAAAATCTATGACAATGGCAACGACTTCTCCAAATTTTCCATGTATCGATAAATACGAGTACGTTGTTAATGTCGGTGGCTCATTGGTGTGGATTGTTTCCTTCCGACTGTCAGAGGGTGAGCAACACCAAAATCCTATACAGCCTAAAATTTAAATATTCATTTATAAATAAAGGTGTGTATGTATTTTTTTAAGATTCCAAATAGCGGTGTTCATGTACTATCTAAATTGTGTAATATTAAAATGTATGTGTATGTAAATATAATATATATCACACTATATGTGTTCTCATTGTGTTATTATGGTTTCTATATTTAATAGTAATCTTAACTGTAATGGATCGTCGTCACTAAGGCCTTGTCAGAAAACCAGCGCTGCCGTGCATTTTTTTTTCTCATATAAATTTGTTTACTTCTGCCCGGCAGCACGTGCTGAGACGGGGTCCTTTTGATCACTCGATATTACAGTTGTTATTATGTATACCTATATGTATGTGTATTTATATATTAACCTGTGATCTGTGTAACTACTTTCTTCTTTTATTTATATAGTCTCCTGTATTGTAATGATTAATTTAGGTGTGTAATGATAAGTGTAATATTCGGGTTAGTTCAATAAATATTTTTTCTTTCTTTCTTTCTTCTTTCTTTCCGATCTGGAGGAGGAAGAGGTTCAAATACCGAAACTTACCAAATCTTTTCGATTTTTTTGAAATTATATGTAAATTTATCCGACGCTCTGACGGTGCGCAGGCGTGCGCACCGTCAAGAGATTCAAAGGTTGTGCGTGAAGTCGTTCAACCCGCACTGAGCACGCGTGGACGACTAAGTCCTTTACACTCTATACAGGTAGGCTCGTGCCCCTCGTTTGGAACGTTTATGAGCTGTTGATGATGATGATGACATGTTCTATCAAAGGTTTGATGAAATGAAAGATTAAATGGTGGTTTATTTCCATAAAAGTATTATGTATTTAATTCTATGTTTTATTTTTCAAACAACTACCAGGACCCAATTCTTCTAATTTTGCACTTATCAATGCAACTTTATTTGGTATTGTTTAAAATGATAATTATACAGGGTGAAATCAAGCACATTGGCATTTTTTTTAAATAAGAACTTACACGTACAAGTACTCGTAAAGTACATCCCACAAATATTTTTAAACCCTTAAAATCATTTAAAACACTTTGCGAACGGATCGGTAATACATATTACAATAAAAAAAAATGTTTACTTAAAAACATTTTTCTTTTAAATATGGCGTGCGCTGATTAAAGTAGTAGATAAATGATCGCATTGCTCAATGCAATAAATAATTTATTTATCATTTATTTTGTTAAACTTTTCTGATAACCTTATATTATGGTATTAGGTTCGAATAAAAAAAAACCATTATATGAGTACCGAAATAAGTCTAATGGATGCCAATACTTCAAAATTCACCCTTTATAGTAGAGTTAATTGTCGAATGGTGTAACCATTTAAAAAACTACCATATAACAGAACGACAATTTTTACTATTGGGATTGGAACACAATAACAATCTTAGTAGCGCATTCTGAAATTCGCGGATAGGGGCCTATACCTGGTTACCAACCAGACTTACACTACAACCTCATCCAAACGACTCTCGATTATATGTCATAAATACACAGAAAACTAACCTTTCGCGTTGAGTTAACAGATATACGAGTATTAATAAAATACCAACGAATATAAAGATAAACCCCTCCAAAAATTAATTCAACATATTTTCCATATCCACATATAGTTGCATAACTTGATCCCGAGTCACGAAATGGGAAATCCACTCAAGTGTTAACTTAAAGGAAGGACATGGCGGCCCTTAGTTCTCCATTGATCTGTATTCCGGATGGCCCTTCGCTTCTACTTATACATTCCGGATTTTAATATTTACATAGAATCATCATCGGAAATGCTTCGAAATAATGTCGGAACTCATTAAATTGTTCGCTTTCATCTTTATCATTTTGCGATGAAACTAAGGGGGCGAGGCAGCTAGCATATTCAGTTTTAGGTTTTGCAAAATAAGTTTGTATCACAAAGGTAATATTATAAATGTGAAAGTGTGTGTGTATGTTTGTTTGTCCATCATTCGCCAAAACAGAGCGACGAATCGACGTGATTTTAAATGAAGATAGTTGAAGGGATGGAGAGTGACATAGCCATTTTTTGTCTCTTACTCATCCCTCACTTCACAAAAATGGGGAGTTCAAGTTTGTATGGAGCATTCCGCTTTTTCAATGTAGAAAACTAAAAAAATTAATATTTGTCACGTAACAAAAAAAAAGCATTGTTTTGTTAATCTGCCCACAACCCGTTACAAAGGTGAATGGTGTTGCCAAATTAACGCCAGCGAAGCCTCGGGCAAAAGCTAGTAGCATATAATGGCACGATAGGTCCAGCGGGCAGGAGTTCTGCTGTAGGCTAAAGCCGTGCTACGTACACCAAGTGAGGACCTTATTTGTATGCATCCCATGTTTATGTTAAGCCTTAATTTAAGATTTATTTGCTAACTAGCGACTCGCCCCGACTTCGTACAAGTGCAATGCTGATAATAGGCACGGTCCTGCCGCCCTGGCCGGTACCGCTGCAAACCTCAAAAATAACAATATTTCTTCATTATACATATATAAGAGCGTCGATGGCTCAATGGTGTAGACTGTTGCCCTCCTACCGGGAGGGCTGAGGTTCAAATCCCGCCACGTACCTATGTATTTTCGACTTTTCGAAATTATATGAACGTTATCCGACGCTCTTACGGTGAAGGAAAACATCGTGAGTAAACCTGCGAAAAGATTCAAAGGTTGTGCGTGCAGTTGCCCAACCGCACTGGGCCCGCGTGGATGACTAAGGCCTAATCACCCTATACGGGTAGGCTCGTGCCCCTCGGTGGGGACGTTAAATGAGCTGATGATGATACATATATAAACCTTCTTAACCATTATACATATATAAAAATTCCTCTTCAATGACACTATCTGTTAAAAAATAACCGCATCAAAATCCATTCGTAGTTTTAAAGGTTTAAGCGTACATCGGGATATAGGGACAGAAATAACGACTTTGTTTATTATGTATTATTCCATATGTAGTAATTTGATGCTACAAATGAAAGACTTTCTTTCTTTTAACAGATAATAAATAAAATAAAATAAACAAAAAATAAAATTTCTTTATTGCGGACAACTTAATCCATAGATTTGTTAGTAAAACACAAAGCATCAATAATCAACATTGTTATAGGTTATGCTGTCCACAGCTGAACGAAGACGTGATGTCCACTCTAGAACTGCTCCAACGACCATCGGTTCTGCGACTTACGTGACCAGCCCGCTTCGGGAATTAATTCCTAGTGCTTACTCTTTGACCACCTATGTCTTTACTCGTTTGTCCCGACTACGATAGATTGAAAGGGAAGAGGCAGTGGCGGAACTTTATCATCTGGGGCCCTTTCAGTATAAGTCTCTACTGTTCTACTCAGTGTAACATTAACTTACTGTACCTACTTACCGTACCTACTTTCTGTACTATGTAGTAAATCTTCGATACGATTGACTTAGCCCCATTAACATATACCCCATATGTTGTCGAGGTATGGGGTAAGCCGAGGATAAATATTTGGGACTTCTAAGGCCGGGGACCTCTCGGCCTAGAGGCCCGTGGAATTTAGCCAGCCCGGCCACCCTATTGTTACGCCACTGAGAAAAAGCTTACTCATAGAAGATCTATGGCCAATTTCGATTTCTCATATCCGGCAGTTTCCTTTGGGTCCTAAATATGCTATAAGTAAAACACAAAGAGGCTAAAGTTTTCAAATTTAGGAAACTAAGGAGTGCTCTTAGTAGGAAATTTATGCAAATTAGACAAACTTGTAGACCCGATTGTGTCCCATTAATTTTTAGCCCTTTTGATCAAACTTCATAATATTTTCAAACTTAAACTTTCTTTGGAGTTGATGATTAATTTCAAGTGACTGTCGCTTTAAATAAAACTTAACTTGTGACACTAAGTTTCTCTCTTCTTTCTATAAAAGACCGCTCAATTTGCCGGAATACAAAAGGATAACTTTTAATTTCTACATAAAAATATAATTGAAGTTTATTGAAATAGTTTTTTTATCAATTTTCTTGCTACTTATTCCAATCCACACTGGGCCCACGTGGACAACTAAGGCCTATACACCCGTTACAGGTAGGCTCGTGCTCCTCGATGGATGCGTATAATGAGCGGATGATGATGAACTAACTTGATATAACAATTTACTGGATTAGGACTTCAAACGTCAAAACAATAATATTATGGCTTATGTCTAATAAATTCTGAAAAATCAAGAAGCGAATCGTAGTAAATGAAAGACAACTCGAACAACAACAAATAAGTGATGCAATTTAAAATAATATATAATATAATCGTTTTAGCAGTGCAGCATCGGTAGAATTTTTGTTCGAAAATAATGTGACGTTAACTAAGATGGATTCGAAACGTCATGATGGCATTTATGTTGGAATATTGGTAAATAAAAATAGTGAAATGAAAAGATAATTATGTAAACAAGTGCCGTGATTATCTACGTTCTGATTTACATTATTCGCAAGCTGACGCAGGCAAGATACTGCTCTTTTCAAAATATAAATGTGCAAGTCAATATTTTAAGGACATTGTCTGTTTCGCAGCCCGAGTTTCTCGTATGAGTTTGGTCTCATTAGTGATTATTTATTTTTATCCTTTTTAATATTTGCTTTATTTAAGGTATCTATAATTGACATTTATTTAAATTGTATAATTAATATTATTAATTTATTTTAAGTATTTGCTTAGTTTGATTTAATTATTATTTCATTTCTTTCATCTTTACTTATACTTATTTCATGTCTCATTCGCTACCAATCGATTCTGCAACATCTTCTGGCCCTATTGACGAAGCACAATCTATATCTTTAGATGGGTTTGAAAAATGCGTCCAATGTGCACCTCCGCGTTACTTCAAGGGGAAAAGAGGTCTTAAAGTGCATTTAGGCAAAGCTCACAAAGCTTGCCAGAATCTAATACCTGAAGTGCACATTACTTCTCCTCAACAGGATCTTGAGACTTTTGGTGAAACTTTAGCACGTTACAAAAATACTCGTCCTGTCATCAAACGGATTCCCCGTGGAGCAAGGTTAGCAGTTGCCGATTCATTAAGGGAAACCATTGATCAAATTTTGGTCAACAATAATTTAGATAGCTGGATAGAATTTTTAACTTTTTCTTATAGGGTGTTGCATATTTCCAAAGCCGATAACTCCTCTTTATCATTGACAAATCGTATAAAAAACAATTGCTCACTTTTCTCCAAAGATATCTTAGCAAACAATGAATACAGGTACAGAAATGACAAAGTTAACAAAATTAAATTGATCGAAAACAAATTTAACGATGGAGATTTAAAAGGAGCTGCACAATTGCTATTTTCGTGCGACACTATAGCACCAAATAATTCTGAAACTCTCTATGCCCTTCAGACTAAACACCCAAATCCAAGAGCGCCAATTAACCTTCCAGTGCCTCCAGCTTCTCCTACTTCAAATAACATCATATCAGTGGACATTGTTTCAGCTGCCATTAAATCTTTTAAAAGTGGCTCTGCTAGCGGTCTCGATGGGCTCACACCCCAACATTTTAAGGACTTAGTGTTTGTCAACGGTAATGGATCCAGTAATAGCTTACTATCAAAAATAGCGGATCTTGTAAATCTTATGTTGTGTGGCAGAGTACCCAACGAAATCACAAGTATTCTTTACGGTGCCAACCTATGCGCGCTTGTAAAGAAAGAGGGTGGCATTAGGCCTATTGCAGTAGGGAATACTATACGTCGCATTGCTTCAAAAGCCTGCAATAAAATATTGTTACCAGAACTGAATCAGGTGTTGCAACCGTTTCAGGTCGGCGTAGGTACGAAAGGTGGTTGTGAATCAACTGTTCATGCTGTCAGAACCCTTCTGGACAAAGGACAGTATGACGTATTACTTAAAGTCGACATTAAGAATGCCTTTAATTCTATTGATCGTGAGGCTTTTCTGAAGCAAGTGAGTTTTCATGCTCCTCTAATTTATCCATACCTTTGGCAATGTTATAATCTACCTTCAAAATTAATTTACCAAAATCATTGTCTTTCTTCCGCTACCGGATGCCAACAAGGTGACCCGTTAGGACCTGCAATTTTTAGCCTGGGCATACATCCCATAATAAAAGACCTAATGTCTCCTTTCAATATTTGGTATTTGGATGATGGTACTTTAGCTGGTGATGTTTCTACAGTCTTATCTGATTTAATATCACTAAAAACATCATTTGGAAATATTGGCTTGGAATTAAATCTGTCCAAATGTGAGCTATTTTTAAATAAAAACATAAATCCAAATCGCCGTTCCAATATTATTTCGGATTTCAAACTTGCAGCCCCTGATATAAAAATAATAAATGAAGATTCCCTTTGTGTTCTTGGTGCCCCCATCCTCTCCGACTCACTCCCTAATTTTGTTGATAAACAAATTAATAAATTTAACGAGTGCACCAAACTGTTATTTGAAATCAATGCTCATATGGCTTATCATATTATAAAATTTTGTTTGTTCATACCAAAATTTACATATGTACTTCGTTGCACACAACTTTGGAAACACGACAATTTAACGTACAAATTGGACGAAATTATTCAAAAAACTATTAGTAACGTACTCAATTGCAAAATGGATGATCTTGCGTGGCAACAGGCTTCTCTTCCAATCCGTTTTGGTGGGATTGGAGTTAGAAAAATGTCCGCTATATCTTTACCAGCTTTTTTGTCTTCTACACATGCCTCAAGCCTTTTGGTTAGGAAAATGCTTAACCCATTGATGGGTTCCACCTTTGAGGTTTCAGGTCTTGTTGAAGCTAAAACGGCATGGTCTTCCATATGCAATGAGGACTTTCCCATATCTACACATTCTCAGCGTCTGTGGGACCATCCGCTTTGCAAGGATGTCTATAACAAGTTGCTAGAACGCTGCATAACTACCGCAGATAAGTCCCGCTTATTAGCTGTAACTCAAAAAGAGTCAAACCATTGGCTTCGCGCTTACCCATCTTTTAATATTGGCACCCTACTCGATAACACCACACTATCTATAGCAGTTGGTCTAAGGCTTGGCACAAAATTAAACGAGCCTCACCGCTGCTGCGGTGCTTGGGTCGATTCCCTGGCACATCATGGCCTTTCTTGCCAGAGAAGCGCTGGTCGCTTCGCAAGACATGCTGCTGTTAATGATATTATCCGCCGTGCTCTTTCTAGTGCCCATGTCCCCTGTTTACTAGAGCCTAGCGGGGTCTTGCGTAGCGATGGCAAGAGACCGGATGGGATGACCCTTATCCCTTGGAAAATGGGTAAGTGCCTAGTATGGGATGCCACTTGTGTAGACACTCTGGCACCTTGTCACATCGATGGTACCTCCCGTAACCCAGCGGCAGCTGCTACGGCAGCAGAAAATTCTAAATTCCGAAAATATAAGGATATCGGTAACAAATATATTTTTGTGCCGGTAGCGATTGAGACCATGGGTCCTTGGGCAAACGAGGCCAAATTGTTTTTAAAAGATCTGTCAGTACGTTTGACTGAGGCTACAGGGGACTCCAGAGCCGGCAGCTTCCTTGGTCAAAGAATAAGCATTGCTATTCAGCGCGGATGCTGCCAGTGTTTTGGGAACCCTGCCTCGGTCAGACGTACTTTTCGATTTTGTTAAATAATATATTATATTTCATTTAGTATTTATATTTTCAATAATAATTAATTTTGTTACTAAGATTTTATAATAAGTTATTATGTAAATAAATAAATCCATTCAAGTTTCTTACTTGCTAACACACTGAACTAGCGTGTCAGGTTTTTATCTAAATGCCCTTCCTTTATTAACTTCGTGTCATAGATGAATTTGAATATATGAAGAAGACTACAGTACAGTCTTCAGGATTCTTCGCAGGTCTCATGTTAACCCTGAGTCCATTATTCAAAAGACGTATCAAAAAACATTGTTATTCAAACATATTTAATATTCATTTTCTTTTTAAAATAATTTATTCAATCATTTACTGGATTGATGGTTTTATAAACTCATCGAACTTCGTACAAATATTTAGTGGAAATAGATAAAGTAAATTGCTATTTATTGTAGCACAAATATGGTATTTATATCAGTAGCCGAGCCCAAAAACATTATTTATCCCATCCAAAAGTTTCATTACGTCTATTGATGTTATAACCAATCCTATCAAAACATAAATATGATATGAAGTCTAGTTCATGTATGCCTTAGTTGTTGATTCGAGCGAGAAAAGAAGAAAAATAGATATCAACTCTGAAATTTACTGCGAATGTTTTTTATGTTGCTAATTGTACATGACGGTCAAGACGCTCACCTGATGATAAATGATACGCCTGACCATCACAGAGCGGCGTTGATGAAGACCAACAACTGATAGACAGTTATTATTCCCCAGCAATGCTGCACTGCGTTTGATACCCGAGACAACAGATCTCTTATAACCGGTCATTTTACTAGCTAGAGTGCTTTCATCCCGAAACACAAAAGTGCATGTTGTATTTCCCGCGGACTGCAGTGGTACCTACATAGACCCTATAGTTGCAGTAGTCCGGTTGTTAGTTCGGTTCGAACTGAGCACCGGACTGTTGCTACTTATTGAGTTGTAACAGTTCGGATAATAAACGATAGCATATTATTATATTTCATACTAGTAAGCAACTAGCATTACCTTTATTGTTGTGTCTCCCGCGATTTTGCAATGCATCTAGTATGTACGCAGATGCACGAGTAGATGGTTTTGCGGCCTGCTTAAGGAAAAGAGCAGCCTCACTGCTCAGCAGAGTACGTGGGAGTCCCAATGCCATTCTGAAGGTCATTGCTGATCAATATGATGGGGTGATGTACAAACACTCTATCAAAATTTTGATGCAATGAAATACGACCAAAAAAATTGTTGACATTTAAACTAACATAGTTATAAGTAATTCAATGTACTTTACTAACACTTTATGGATCTAGCATGTTCTGAAATAAAGAATTATTATTACCGCATGTATTTACCGCTTTTACTACCGTTCGGTAGAGTTAGGCCATATCGAATCTACCTAGCCTAGATATATTGTAGCCTAAAACCAGATCAGAAAAGCTTTTACAATAGTAAGGACATTTACATAACTAAGAAACATGTAGGACTTAGTATTAAACACTGGCGCACTCTTATACGTACCTACGCTAGTCAGCTTCACTGCAAACTTTGTTATATATAAAAGCACGACATCTTTGGATAAGCCCCAAAAATATTATATCAGATGCAAAGTTATTGCGAAATAAATAATTTCATTTAATATCGCGGCTTCTAATAAGAGGACCTAAACAAAGCGCGTTCAAGTTTGCCCATAAATCATAAATACAACAAAATATTTTTTTGTTCTATCTGAATAATCAACCTTCTGAAAGTTTACTAAATATTCTCACAGTGGACCAGCAATAGACTTTATTGCAAAACTTTTTCGCAGTCTTTGGGCGAGGAACTGTTAAGTATTTTTTTGTACATTTTACTCAAAACTGCGACTACCAGAAAGCTTATTTTGTTGCCGACACATAAGGTTTCAGTAAAGAAATTACATTTAAATACAGTTTTCAGCTAAAGGTACTTTTTAAATAAGTACCTCAAAAAGTCTTTATAACTACATACTTAACTACCGGCCATCAGTTCTACGCACTGTGCCCTGCCCACTGCCACTTCAACTTGCTTATCCTGTGGGTTATGTCGTTATGCGGACCATATTTTATTGTATCAACTTTTTTATGTTTTAAAGTGTGCAGGACACTGACACTAATGGTAAGTGATATGCCTGATCATGACAGAGCGGCATTGATTAAGACCAACAACTGATAAACAGATATTATTCTTCACCAATGCCGCACTGCGCCCGTCACCCGAGACAACCCGAGACGTTAAGTCTCTTATGCCAGATAATTTTGTTAGCTACAGTGCCCAAATCCCGAAACACATAAGTGCTATACACTCCAATTTCACGAGACGATATCTGATACTGCTTGTGCCTACCCAGACGACTTAGTTCTGTGTCTACCACCTAGTAACAGTAATCATTTGGTGAAGTATTTCACATTTAATCTCACCACTTATCTTAAACATAGTTCAGACTACAAAATAGCGCTTCTACATATTCTAATTTCTAGCACGACATCAAATATAATAATCTAACGACTCTGTGGAAAAAAAATAAAGAGTCTTTATTTTAAAATTGGCTGTCCTTATTTTAATATTTGCTGTGGAAGACCGATTTTTACCATAACAGCTACGAACACTCATCATCAGTCCAGAAGCTATAAACACAGACAGACCCGTCAATCCCTTAACATCTCATCATTTTTACGGCGAAAGCTAAAATATGCAAACATGTTTTACTCGCTAACGATATAAAATGTATTTTTTACTATTAAGCCAATACATCCAGTAATATGTCATGTTCCTTCAGCAAACCCTCCCCGAAGCGATCAGTCAAATTCTTCTCTGTACTATAAGGTTACATTAACGGGTCAACACGGGCTTCCAGCCGAGGGTCGACACATCAATCACCAAGAGCAAACATGTCAGTAATGTGTAAATACTAGTAGGTGATAGACTCGATACTGAGGCGTCTAAGTACCACGGCAGTGCCAGGTATCGGCCCGTGCAACAGGAGTGTTATGCACTTTTGTGTTTCGGGGTGAGGGCACTGTAGCACAGTAAACAGACCTAACATGTGTTGTCTCTGGTGTCAGGCGCAGTGCGGCATTCAGGGATAACAATAACTGTATATCAGTTGTTGGTCTCCTTCAATGCCGTTTTGTCATGATCAGGCGTATCACTTACCATACTCACAAAAAAAAACCTGGAATAGTGTACAAAAAGTTAACGACAACACTCTTCTATACATCCACCTTTATTAAAACATTTAGCAACTGTTCAGGGCGTGACCTTTTACTTTTTCAACAAGAGCCTATAACGCCCTATTTTGGGGCACATGCCTTCCCGTACTGCACATCTATGCGCAACCCATCACGCGGGCTCAATGCCGATTGGTGCGTGTTAATTCTTAAGATAGTTTATTGAATTTGCTCTTATTCTTATTGAGTCGATAAGAATCCATCTGTCAATGATACTATACTATACTAATAAAATAATGCATAATAATTTGCTAAGCCGTTTTCATAATTAAAATATTAATCCTTATACAAAATAAACACGTAATCCATGAAAATATTTAATTTTTAACAAAATTGCCGTTTACATCATTCGATTTAAATGAATATCTTAGCTCACCTATTTTATAGAAAGTAGATTAAGTTATCGTTCACCCGAAGTAACTATTACACGCGGACGACGATGCGTACAAAAGTTAGAAAATTTAAAAACAGGATAAAATAATATTATCAAAAATACACTTTTAATCCAAATTTAAGCTAACCTCTTTCTTCGGAACGAATAGCCAGTGAGTACCAATTTTAATTATCTACTTAATTGAGACATCGTTCAATACCAAACTCATGATGTTTATCAAATTATTATCTTCATTTATAAGATAAGCTTAATATATTTGCAAGCGTTTGATCGTGAACTTGAGGAAATGACTTTTTCGAAACCCGGTATATCAAAAGTTCAAGAAAATACCATTATTTCGGAAATTTTCTAAACCATGCCTTATTTAAGCCTTTCAGGCTAAGGTGTCGCGATCTTCTGTAGCTCCGTACCTTCAGTCCCTTATTCCCTAGTTGCGTAACCGCTGTGTGCTGGTTCAAACCTAACCTACCCAACAACATCCTCGAGGTCTGTGGCCCTCTCGGAAACGCCCTTAGGCTCGTTGTGTAAATTTTAAGAATGAGCCATCTGCGCTCACCAATTTTCCAATGGAGCTATTAAGGCCAACTGTGTGTGTGTGTTGTGCGTGTGTGTGTGTGTGTGTAAAAATCGAGATAAAGGCAATAATGAAAAAAGATAGGTTCACAAAATGTGTGCTTGCTTAATGTCAACTCGATGGTGTTACAATGATTTCGACACGTCGCTTGTTAGGCCACCATAACCCTAAAACCACCAATCAATCCGCATTGGTCCCGCGTGGTGGTTTACAGCCCAATCTCCCCATAGCTATGCTGTGCGGAAACGCCCGTACTCTGCAGAACATGGCAAATGGTGCTCAGACTAAGAAATAAACATCACAACTGCTTGTATACAGCCGCGGGAAAACCATGGAAAAAATATTGTTTAAAAGTAACGAAAAGATGGTTATTAGCTTAATGCGTGAAGTTCACACAGGCGTGTTAAATTTAAACGGTGTCCGACGGTTAAATTAAACTTGTCCCTAAAGACTGTACGGGCAAGGTCAGGGTCAGCAGGTATGTACGTTAGACCGGGAGCAGTTTTAAATACAAGCTTAAAAAAAGTAATTTAATAATATTATTTCGCCTTTTCTGGAATAAAAATACTGACGTATTTTGATAATTCTTTTTTGTTGGAAAGAGAATACTTCAGAGGTAGTTCCAAGATAAGTTGGGGTTTGATGAAAGGAGACTAGAGAAATAGAACTTTTAAAAATTGACTCAGAGCGACTACTAATTCATGCCAGTTTCTTTATTCCAGTGATTATTTCAACTGGGAATCACTCAAAAGTGTAAAAAATTAACAAAAAAATACCGACTTCAAGCTAAAAATAAACTTTCATAATTGTGATGTCGGTGCCAAACAAACTCTTCTGCTTATAATATAGGTAAGTACTTTGGCACCGACATTACAATTATGAAAGCTTATTTTTAGCTTTTTAGTTTGAAGTCGGTATTTTTTTGTTCAAATTATTATCCATAGATGGCGGTTACCCTCTAGATCTTTGTTTTCAGTTGGCGTAGTGCATTTTCATAATTTACAGCAAATACATATTTAGCAACCTGCTGTATAGCATTGCCGATTCTTTTATTTATATTCAGTTATCATCACGACAAACCCAGGGCTCATATAAACACTAACAGACACTAAGTTGATACTAACCAGCAGTTATTTTAAATTCAAATTTTAAATTCAATTCAAATTCAAATTCAAATTTTTTATTGCATGTC